>JACXSJ010004962.1:0-10156 GCA_014851325.1 Pentalonia nigronervosa | reverse complement strand
AAATCATACACCCAGGAATTCGTTTTCCGTGCTCTGTATGCATCAAGACATTCAGTGTCATGTCAAATCTTAAGAGGCATGAGAAAAATGCTCATGGTATGTATACTTATTTATTTTTATTATTAATTTATATCTAATATTTTTTCCAAGGTATCGATCCGGCTCATCGTCAGCCTGCACCGATTGTTACTCAACCCATTCGACAGAGTGTCATACAGTTCGCGCGCCTCTCGTTGCTCCACAGGGAGACATACAGATTACCCCTCAAATTTTCGTCCCCGATATCTCGGCCGGTGTCTCGAACATGGTATCCGAGGACGAGATTTGCATGGCAGCTATGGACGAATTTGAAAATGAAAAAGTTCAAGACGATAATACAGGTTAGTTTTATTTTTAATATTATAGATGGGATATAATTTTCAAAGATTCGTATAAATCATAAATTTTATTTATATGCTGGTGAGTTGCACCGGTTGTCAGACCGTTTGGTAGACTTAATTTTAAACGATACATACAATTTTTATACTATTATAAGAAAATTAGTTTTTCTTTAGATTTATTAGGTTTTTTTTTTTTTTTTTTTAATTTATTTTTAAGACTCTTATACAACTACGAAAGTAAACGCAAACGAGTTTCCACCGCCAACACCACGTCGGATGCTAGAGCGAAAAAAGCGCGCATAGACATGGTGAAGTCCCCCAGGCTAGTTGAAATTTCATCGTCAGCGGGTCGAAAAATCATCTGGTATTTCGCAAAAAATTTGAATAATGTTAAAAATTATACCGACTTTCTACGTCCTCTTGCACCGGCTCTGTCAGACATGCTGAAAAATCATGTTCCGTACACTCGATAAAATTTAGCTTGAAGCTGGAGGCTACGTATAACCGACCAAACGTACCTAATTCATCTGAAAATAGAGCGTTTAAAACATCAGCAGTTGAAGTTTTTTCGGGAAGTAATATTGCTGAGATTATTGAAAGGGCTTATATAAAGTTATTGGTCGAGGAAGAAGCTTATACTAGCAGAGGAAGTGGGTTTACCAATGTATGTTTTTTCCTGTCTGTATTAAAAAAAAAAAATTAAGCGTAAATTTACAATAGTTTTCTGTAAGCATCCAAAGTTAGAATTTCAACAAAATACATCAAAATCACAAATATTTTCAATTTTTTTTTTTTGATTTAGAAATTTATAAAAAAATATTTGTTTATATCTAAGAACAAAAAATTTAACAGAAGATATTCGATAAGTCTTTTTACCTTTCAAAAAAAAAAAAAAAAAATTACTGGAAAGTCAAACTAATTTGTTTTAATCGTTTGAAATTAGTTATTGTATATTCACCATTAAACTATAACGATTTATCTTGTAACGATTTTCTTATTTAATGTAATTCAAAAACAAATAAATTTTACATACAGTTTTACAGAATATTTATATAATTATGATGCAAACACAATATAATTTAAAATTTTTTTTTTTTTTTTTGAGCTAAATATAAGCGTATACAATTTTCGGTTTTATTAAACTTTTTTTTTTTTATAAATATCGATTTAAAATTTTTTTCTCGGTCAAAACACTTGAAACTTTAATACAAGGTTCCTAATAAGATAAACTAATAGTTACATAAAAATATTAAATATATATAGGTATAAATTTTTTTTATTTTATAAGCATCTAAAATTCAAATTTTGACAAAATTAATCAAAGTCGTGAAATTTTCATATTATTTTGTAGTTAAATGTTAAATTTTTATAGCTAAGGTTTGAACAATTAAAACAAGGGTTTTCAAAAGTAATTTATACTGTAACCAAAAAATCTAAAAAATAAATAAACTTTGTTACTTTTATAGACGTTTTAAGTTCAAATTTGAAATTTAAACGAAAAATAACAAAATGTATGTATTGATAATTTAAAAACATTATTCGTGGGTACTTGCAACTTTTAAAGTATATTATTATATATTACACATATAATGATATTTTTATAAATATACAAGTTTTTCAAAAATACATTTTTTTAATAGAAATATTATCATGAAATAGAATTAGCGTTTGGGTTGACAGACCGTCTTCGTTCAGAATCGTTTTTCGTACGTAATGATTTTAGATCATCGGATTCAAATTTAACACATCAATTATAATAACCCATCTAACATCTAATGTACTCCTTTTTAGAGATATTTTTATACGTAAAATGATATTATCTTAGTGATAAAACGTGATGATTACCATTTATCAAATATTGACATTATTTGTATGTATTCAGATTTTTATAAAAATATTTTTAGCTTGTGGTTCGATAAAATAATATGATTTAATATAAATTTAATACTTGATAAATTAAAGGATAATTGTTTTTTTATATCATATCTAGGTTAAATATTAAAACATAGAAATATAACACAATAATAATATATTTAATATTGGCTGACAACAAAATTTTTGATATAATCACTATGTATAATTAATTGTTTTTTATTAAATATTATTTTGTTCATAATACATATTTTTGAATTTGTGAATTGCACTTCATTTATTTTCATATCTGTCGTCGGTATGTTTAAAATAATGTACTATTATTTATCAAAACTTTGCGGATCAATCAATGATTGTGAGCTGCAAATAAAAGAGGATTTAAAGGTAAACGAAATATTACACATCTATAATAATTCTAATGTAAAATAGCTTGTCTCGTTCTATTTGGCATAGCTCAGGTTTGAGATGTGACAGGTGGAACGGATATGGAAGCTATTAAATCCATATTAAAATATAATTCAATATTTTAATAAAAATGTATATATTTTTTTTTTTTTTTTTTTGAAAAAGTATGTACTTTGTTTATTTTATAACTTTAAGAAAGAGTTTTAAAAATTCAAGATCGTTTATAAGTCAATAAAAACTGTTTGGGGTACCAAACACATTTTGTTAATGATCAGTCATTATTTTATATAATATTTTTCAACACTAGCGTTATTTATAAGTGATATATTTGATTTTGTGAATATTAACATTCATTGGAAAATACAATGGGATACAAAATGTCCAGACATTTGAAGTAAGATAGGGAAGTAAATAAATTATATTGTAAAGGAAGTATAATGTATAATATAGTACATAAATATGTTGTACTAACATAAGTAGTAATAGTACCTATTTCTATTGTTAGCATAACACGGATGAGATTTTTTTCGATGCTCGGAGTGGAAGTCATCACACTAGTATCGATACCAATATATCTGTAGAACAACAATTTAAATCGATAGAAGGTTAGTATTTTATATAACTGAATTATATTTTAATTAAAAATATCTTCATATAATTCAATACTTTCTAGAACTGTATAGAGAGGAAGTAAAAAAACAAGAATCTGAAGAAATACAAGTATTAAACAAATACATTTTGTACAATCGAATGGACAATAATCATATTGGTAGTAATAAATGGTTTTTATTCCATTTTCAGTTGTTTCGTTGCGAAGGATGTCGGCGTACGAGTTTGGAACAAATCTATCAAAATAATATCATGCATGAATTATTAGGGACTGTGCAAAAATTACAAAAGAAAGTGGAAGAAAAACAACAATTTGACATCGGAAAAAAAGATCACCACGAAGATCCAAGAATTTTAAACGTGTTGAACACGTTGTCAAAAAATATAGACGATATCAAAAATCAGATGTCGTCCATAGAAAGTAATATATATATATACCTATAATAATATAAAATACTTATTTTTTATTTAACGTCCGTTTAGGAAATACTGAAAAACTGAAGAATAAGTACGGAATACTTAAAACTCGGATTGCAAACCTTGAAAGTAAATAGGAAAATATCAAATAATGATAGATAACATAGGTACTAATAATGTATGTGTGTGTGTGTGTATGTATGTAGAAGAATCGATGGAAAACTCTATGAAAATAATTGGAATGGACTATTCGCATCGAATGCTGTTGTGGACGAAGCCTAATTTTGACGAAAGAGCAGTTGTAAAGTTAGCCGATAACTATTCGAACCAATATCCGCCAAATGCGTATTATCAACAACACATCATTCCAACGACTTCGGCAGATTTTATGCAGACAGGGTCGTACCCTGTACACTTGATTTCGAGGTCACCGCCCCCACCTCACCCGCTGACCACGACAGCCACAGTTTTTGGGCCACCGCCGCCCCCACCTCCACCGGTAACCACGGCAACCTCAGTTATTGGGCCACCGCCGCCCCCACCACCCCCGGCAACCACAGTTTTTGTGCCACCGCCACCCCCACCTCCCCCGGCAACAAAAGCTTTAAAGTCACCATCTCCACCACCATCGTCTCAGATGACGATTGGTACAACGTTCACGGAATCACGGAACAAAGTCCAGGCGCCAGCGGTTAATTTCTCTCCAGCGGTCGCGCCAGAAACGACTGAGCAAAAAATATACAGCCGCATAGTTATAACGGAGGAGTTACTCAAGTCCGTCGTTTTGAAGCCGCCCGGTCAGAGAAAGACTGGAAATCGGATGCTGACCAAAAACTAACCGAACTTCAATACAATCATTAATTTACTTGAAAATCGCTAAATAATAAATATTATAACGTTTTTTTAATTATAAGTATAATACAAAAGAATGAATAAATAAATAATGAGTAATTGATTATAGAACAGATAGATAACCCATGCAATGATAATAATTGGCTTCTCATTTTTTTGATGCAACTACTATGGAGTGCCGGTTTTGTTGGTATGTGAGGAGGTGGTACCTATATCATAGTTGATACTGAAGGTACCAGGATCCAGGTGTTGATTCCTCTGTCATAGAATGAGGAGAGGTGTAGTGTTAGGATTTCGTTATGTGGCATAGATATGTACTATCAACTATAGATTGATCACTGATGAAGTTATTATCGACGATTTAAACGATGTCACAGATATGTAAATACTATATTATACAATTGTATCTATCTATCTATCTATATATATATATATGGAGTGAGTACACTCTCGCGAGGATTTCTAGCATATTACATCCTGTCCTACATACATATAATTATACGCTAATAATTCTGGAAAAACTGAAAGTGCAATTTTTGATAGGATATAATCTCTGTTTATTTATAGGGTTGTCAATGGTTACATATTTTATAGGTAGGAATATGGCATAAACATTTTTTACAAATAAACTTATAAAAAAAAACAAATCTTTGGCACAAGCCACTGGTGCAATGTTTTTCATGTGCCTAATATTCTGATTTCACTTACGCACCTCGCGGGATCCTCAATGAGGATTGTCTACTTAAAAATATACTGCTCGCATAGTTTCTGCAATCCGACTTAATCGAATTACCTACCTAATTGGCTCAGTTGCATGTAAATCACTTGAGGTTATTCTTGACTTAATCTGTAGCCTCGAATTAAATGGCTACATGCTGCTTCAACTAAACACATTAGTAGGATACAGTAGTTGGATATGTAGTTTATTGTACATATCTGGGCCTAATGGACAATAGATTGACCACGTCCAATTCTAATAATAGAAAATTAGTTCAAATAAAATAGGAAATTGAAATACCATTGTTTATATTTCTTCTATTATTATTATATAATCGACGGAATCATAAAAATACTACAGTGTTTATTGTATTGAAGTTCGGTTAGTTTTTGGTCAGCATCCGATTTCCGGTCTTTCTCTGACCGGGCGGCTTCAAAACGACGGACTTGAGTAACTCCTCCGTTATAACTATGCGGCTGTATATTTTTTGCTCAGTCGTTTCTGGCGCGACCGCTGGAGAGAAGTTAACCGCTGGCGCCTGGACTTTGTTCCGTGATTCCGTGAACGTTGTACCAATCGTCATCTGAGACGATGGTGGTGGAGATGGTGACTTTAAAGCTTTTGTTGCCGGGGGAGGTGGGGGTGGCGGTGGCACAAAAACTGTGGTTGCCGGGGGTGGTGGGGGCGGCGGTGGCCCAATAACTGAGGTTGCCGTGGTTACCGGTGGAGGTGGGGGCGGCGGTGGCCCAAAAACTGTGGCTGTCGTGGTCAGCGGGTGAGGTGGGGGCGGTGACCTCGAAATCAAGTGTACAGGGTACGACCCTGTCTGCATAAAATCTGCCGAAGTCGTTGGAATGATGTGTTGTTGATAATACGCATTTGGCGGATATTGGTTCGAATAGTTATCGGCTAACTTTACAACTGCTCTTTCGTCAAAATTAGGCTTCGTCCACAACAGCATTCGATGCGAATAGTCCATTCCAATTATTTTCATAGAGTTTTCCATCGATTCTTCTACATACATACACACACACACACATACATTATTAGTACCTATGTTATCTATCATTATTTGATATTTTCCTATTTACTTTCAAGGTTTGCAATCCGAGTTTTAAGTATTCCGTACTTATTCTTCAGTTTTTCAGTATTTCCTAAACGGACGTTAAATAAAAAATAAGTATTTTATATTATTATAGGTATATATATATATTACTTTCTATGGACGACATCTGATTTTTGATATCGTCTATATTTTTTGACAACGTGTTCAACACGTTTAAAATTCTTGGATCTTCGTGGTGATCTTTTTTTCCGATGTCAAATTGTTGTTTTTCTTCCACTTTCTTTTGTAATTTTTGCACAGTCCCTAATAATTCATGCATGATATTATTTTGATAGATTTGTTCCAAACTCGTACGCCGACATCCTTCGCAACGAAACAACTGAAAATGGAATAAAAACCATTTATTACTACCAATATGATTATTGTCCATTCGATTGTACAAAATGTATTTGTTTAATACTTGTATTTCTTCAGATTCTTGTTTTTTTACTTCCTCTCTATACAGTTCTAGAAAGTATTGAATTATATGAAGATATTTTTAATTAAAATATAATTCAGTTATATAAAATACTAACCTTCTATCGATTTAAATTGTTGTTCTACAGATATATTGGTATCGATACTAGTGTGATGACTTCCACTCCGAGCATCGAAAAAAATCTCATCCGTGTTATGCTAACAATAGAAATAGGTACTATTACTACTTATGTTAGTACAACATATTTATGTACTATATTATACATTATACTTCCTTTACAATATAATTTATTTACTTCCCTATCTTACTTCAAATGTCTGGACATTTTGTATCCCATTGTATTTTCCAATGAATGTTAATATTCACAAAATCAAATATATCACTTATAAATAACGCTAGTGTTGAAAAATATTATATAAAATAATGACTGATCATTAACAAAATGTGTTTGGTACCCCAAACAGTTTTTATTGACTTATAAACGATCTTGAATTTTTAAAACTCTTTCTTAAAGTTATAAAATAAACAAAGTACATACTTTTTCAAAAAAAAAAAAAAAAAAATATATACATTTTTATTAAAATATTGAATTATATTTTAATATGGATTTAATAGCTTCCATATCCGTTCCACCTGTCACATCTCAAACCTGAGCTATGCCAAATAGAACGAGACAAGCTATTTTACATTAGAATTATTATAGATGTGTAATATTTCGTTTACCTTTAAATCCTCTTTTATTTGCAGCTCACAATCATTGATTGATCCGCAAAGTTTTGATAAATAATAGTACATTATTTTAAACATACCGACGACAGATATGAAAATAAATGAAGTGCAATTCACAAATTCAAAAATATGTATTATGAACAAAATAATATTTAATAAAAAACAATTAATTATACATAGTGATTATATCAAAAATTTTGTTGTCAGCCAATATTAAATATATTATTATTGTGTTATATTTCTATGTTTTAATATTTAACCTAGATATGATATAAAAAAACAATTATCCTTTAATTTATCAAGTATTAAATTTATATTAAATCATATTATTTTATCGAACCACAAGCTAAAAATATTTTTATAAAAATCTGAATACATACAAATAATGTCAATATTTGATAAATGGTAATCATCACGTTTTATCACTAAGATAATATCATTTTACGTATAAAAATATCTCTAAAAAGGAGTACATTAGATGTTAGATGGGTTATTATAATTGATGTGTTAAATTTGAATCCGATGATCTAAAATCATTACGTACGAAAAACGATTCTGAACGAAGACGGTCTGTCAACCCAAACGCTAATTCTATTTCATGATAATATTTCTATTAAAAAAATGTATTTTTGAAAAACTTGTATATTTATAAAAATATCATTATATGTGTAATATATAATAATATACTTTAAAAGTTGCAAGTACCCACGAATAATGTTTTTAAATTATCAATACATACATTTTGTTATTTTTCGTTTAAATTTCAAATTTGAACTTAAAACGTCTATAAAAGTAACAAAGTTTATTTATTTTTTAGATTTTTTGGTTACAGTATAAATTACTTTTGAAAACCCTTGTTTTAATTGTTCAAACCTTAGCTATAAAAATTTAACATTTAACTACAAAATAATATGAAAATTTCACGACTTTGATTAATTTTGTCAAAATTTGAATTTTAGATGCTTATAAAATAAAAAAAATTTATACCTATATATATTTAATATTTTTATGTAACTATTAGTTTATCTTATTAGGAACCTTGTATTAAAGTTTCAAGTGTTTTGACCGAGAAAAAAATTTTAAATCGATATTTATAAAAAAAAAAAAGTTTAATAAAACCGAAAATTGTATACGCTTATATTTAGCTCAAAAAAAAAAAAAAAAATTTTAAATTATATTGTGTTTGCATCATAATTATATAAATATTCTGTAAAACTGTATGTAAAATTTATTTGTTTTTGAATTACATTAAATAAGAAAATCGTTACAAGATAAATCGTTATAGTTTAATGGTGAATATACAATAACTAATTTCAAACGATTAAAACAAATTAGTTTGACTTTCCAGTAATTTTTTTTTTTTTTTTTTGAAAGGTAAAAAGACTTATCGAATATCTTCTGTTAAATTTTTTGTTCTTAGATATAAACAAATATTTTTTTATAAATTTCTAAATCAAAAAAAAAAAATTGAAAATATTTGTGATTTTGATGTATTTTGTTGAAATTCTAACTTTGGATGCTTACAGAAAACTATTGTAAATTTACGCTTAATTTTTTTTTTTTAATACAGACAGGAAAAAACATACATTGGTAAACCCACTTCCTCTGCTAGTATAAGCTTCTTCCTCGACCAATAACTTTATATAAGCCCTTTCAATAATCTCAGCAATATTACTTCCCGAAAAAACTTCAACTGCTGATGTTTTAAACGCTCTATTTTCAGATGAATTAGGTACGTTTGGTCGGTTATACGTAGCCTCCAGCTTCAAGCTAAATTTTATCGAGTGTACGGAACATGATTTTTCAGCATGTCTGACAGAGCCGGTGCAAGAGGACGTAGAAAGTCGGTATAATTTTTAACATTATTCAAATTTTTTGCGAAATACCAGATGATTTTTCGACCCGCTGACGATGAAATTTCAACTAGCCTGGGGGACTTCACCATGTCTATGCGCGCTTTTTTCGCTCTAGCATCCGACGTGGTGTTGGCGGTGGAAACTCGTTTGCGTTTACTTTCGTAGTTGTATAAGAGTCTTAAAAATAAATTAAAAAAAAAAAAAAAAAAACCTAATAAATCTAAAGAAAAACTAATTTTCTTATAATAGTATAAAAATTGTATGTATCGTTTAAAATTAAGTCTACCAAACGGTCTGACAACCGGTGCAACTCACCAGCATATAAATAAAATTTATGATTTATACGAATCTTTGAAAATTATATCCCATCTATAATATTAAAAATAAAACTAACCTGTATTATCGTCTTGAACTTTTTCATTTTCAAATTCGTCCATAGCTGCCATGCAAATCTCGTCCTCGGATACCATGTTCGAGACACCGGCCGAGATATCGGGGACGAAAATTTGAGGGGTAATCTGTATGTCTCCCTGTGGAGCAACGAGAGGCGCGCGAACTGTATGACACTCTGTCGAATGGGTTGAGTAACAATCGGTGCAGGCTGACGATGAGCCGGATCGATACCTTGGAAAAAATATTAGATATAAATTAATAATAAAAATAAATAAGTATACATACCATGAGCATTTTTCTCATGCCTCTTAAGATTTGACATGACACTGAATGTCTTGATGCATACAGAGCACGGAAAACGAATTCCTGGGTGTATGATTT
>JACXSJ010004961.1:0-10162 GCA_014851325.1 Pentalonia nigronervosa | reverse complement strand
ACATTGGTACTGTGTTTTATTGTTTGAATATTGCAAGCCTTTCTAAGGTTTCAAATATTATTTAAAGCTTTATTTTTAAATAAAACTAAAATATCGATATAGATATATAGATTATGGTGTATGTTGTATAATCTTATTCATTTATCCATTGATTAATTTATGTTGAAAATATCGTTGAAATTATTGTAGAAATATTTGAGGATTTTAAGCTTAAGCTAATTACCTACATTTTTGATTATTTTAAAATTAATTTAAATATTATAATATCACATATCATTGTAATCAACCAATACTTATTGGTTATGAACCTAAACGAATTAATCAAATGCTAGTTAGTTTACATTTATCTCATATTATACAATCAAATTAGACACTAAAACTTATAACAGGAGAGGACGAATGACTTGTGGATATTTAAGATTATAGGATGAACATAATATAAATTGATTTTACCATTATCAGTCGATCTTGAAATTAGGAATAGTTTTTCATTGTCAGTTTTTACTCACTTAATCATATACAATGCCTAATATAATTTTAACAAATTTAATATTTTGTATAATATCAATAATTTATTTAATGCTTCCTTTACTACATGTTGACAGTACCGTTGAAATTATTGGAAAAATATTTGAATTTATAATATGCAGTTTTTTTTTTTTAGATGACAGTAAAGTGGAAGATGATTTATCAGGTGAATAATAGTTGATCAATTTTACAGTTTATTTGTACCTAATGACTTTAGTACGGTGTTATCAATGTTTGAACTTTGCAAGACTTTCTAATGTTTCAACTATTATTTAATGCTTTATTTTTAAATAAATCTAAAATATCGATATATATATATATATAGAATATGGTATATGTTGTATAATGTTAAATATTTATCCATTGATTAATTTAGTTCATGTTGAAAATATCGTCGAAATTATTGTAGAAATATTTGAGGATTTTAAGCTTATGCTATTTACCTACATTTTTAATTATTTACCTAAACGAATAATTCAAATGCTAGTTACTTTACATTTATCTCATACTATACAAGGCCAATTAGACACTAAAACGTATAACATGCATGGACGAATGACTGGTGGATATTTAAAGAATATAGGAAGTTCGTAATATAAATTGATTTTACCATTATCAGTCGATCTTGACGTTAGGAATAGTTTTTCATTGTCAGTTATTATTCACTTAATCATATATAATGCCTAATATAATTTTAACAAATTTAATATTTTGTATAATATCAATAATTTATTATACTATATTTATTATATATTTAATGCTTCTTTTACTACATGTTGACAATACTGTTGAAATTATTGGAAAAATATTTGAATTTATAATATGCAGTTTTTTTTTTTTAGATGACAGTAAAGTGGAAGATAATTTATCAGGTAAATAATAGTTGATCAATTTTACAGTTTATTTGTACATAATGATTTTGGTACTGTGTTTTATTGTTTGAATATTGCAAGCCTTTCTATGGTTTCAAATATTATTTAAAGCTTTATTTTTAAATAAAACTAAAATATTGATATAGATATATAGATTATGGTGTATGTTGTATAATGTTATTCATTTATCCATTGATTAATTTAATTTATGTTGAAAATATCGTTGAAATTATTGTAGAAATATTTGACAATTTTAAGCTTAAGCTAATTTCCTACATTTTTAATTATTTTAAAATTAATTTAAATATTATGATATCACATATCATTGTAATCAACCAATACTTATTGGTTATGAACCTAAACGAATTAATCAAATGCTAGTTAGTTTACATTTATCTCATATTATACAATCAAATTAGACACTAAAACTTATAACAGGAGAGGACGAATGACTTGTGGATATTTAAGATTATAGGATGAACATAATATAAATTGATTTTACCATTATCAGTCGATCTTGAAATTAGGAATAGTTTTTCATTGTCAGTTTTTACTCACTTAATCATATACAATGCCTAATATAATTTTAACAAATTTAATATTTTGTATAATATCAATAATTTATTTAATGCTTCCTTTACTACATGTTGACAGTACCGTTGAAATTATTGGAAAAATATTTGAATTTATAATATGCAGTTTTTTTTTTTTTTTATATGACATTATAGTGGAAGATGATTTATCAAGTAAATAATCTTTGATCGATTTTACAGTTTAGTTGTACATCATGATTTTAGTATGGTGTTATTATTGTTTGAACTTTGCAAGCCTTTCTAATGTTTCAACTATTATTTCAAGTTTTATTTTTAAATAAACTAAAATATCGATTTATAAATAGAATATGGTATATGTTGTATAATGTTAATCATTTATCCATTGATTAATTTAATTTATGTTAAAAATCTCGTGAAATTATTGTAGAATTATAAACGTTTTATAAAATTAAAAATTAATGTTTGAGTGTGTTAATTATTTATCAAATTGTTTATAATTTATAATTTATTACAAGCAAATGTATTTATATTTTAAATTTTTTATATCATGCATGTATTTATACCAAAGTTATTTAATTATTATCACATTTAGTATCTATTTAAACTCAACTACATTACCCAATAACTACTGTTCGTTTTTTACTGTCTACGATGATTCTATATTCCGTAGGATTATGATTTTCATTAACTTAAATTTCTTGCCAAATTTTAACTAAAATATTTAGTTAAATTTGTTTTTAATATATGCAGACACACTTTGAATGCATAGAGGCGAAACACTGGATACCGGGATACATAACACCAAAAATAGACCCATAATCCTTAATAATGCTAAGTGTCCAACTACTGCAAAATGATATTGATTTTGAAATTATTTTATTTTTACTAGCTATACACATTTTAATAACTATCTTTAAAGAAGCATACCTAAAAACCTTAGGTCGATATTAACGTATACAACGTGACACAATAGTGATGCTTCAAAAACGTACAAGATAATTCAGCTAATAATATGTTTTCACTACACCGTAAAATATATTTAATTAGATGCAACAAAAATGAACAAAGTTAATTACCTTCGTAAAGACAATATATTATTTTGCAACTTTGTGATATTATACAATTTGTTTTGCATTTGTTTTTAAGCGAAAAAATCATTTCACCATCATTAGTTGCCATACTATGTTTATCATTTAATTATCCTATGTGTTTTCGAAACACGTGAATTGTAATTAAACTATTGATTAAAGCAATATAATACCAAAATGGCTTATGTAAAATATACTATCGTCTCTATTTACGATTATGCATTTTTCAAGCAATATTAAATAGGGATAAAAAGAAAGTATAATGTAACATGATAATTTTTTTATGTATTATTTATTTTATTTTGTTGCCTATTTCTATCAAATAATAAAGCGTTATAAAGGATTAATGACGCGCTCAATTTTTGCTTTGAAATACTATAAGTGTATTATTTTACATTTTGAACTATGAAGTTATTTTATGTCTTTTTATTTAATAATTAAATATTGTATATCATTATTTTAGATTTTGACCGGAGTAAAGAATGTATTGATTTTACAATGACGTGTATTTTTTATTTTTCTATTCTGAAAGGAAAATGATTTTAGTTGGTAATTTGGGAAGTTAAATTAAAAATAACAAATAATTTTTGATCGCGCCATTAAAAACAAAAATAAAATATTAATGAAAAAGAAGAATATTTGACAAAATTAATTATGATTTTTGTTGTAATAATATAACTAATGACCGTAAGTACACAAAAGTACATTGAATATTAATATTATAATTATTTAAACATTATGACATTTTCAATTTATTCTCAATTTTTTTTTAAAGTTAAATACATTTACACGTATTGTTAATTATATAATACCATAATATTAACGAGAAACCATAACGATTATTATTATCGGTTGAAGAGACCGACGGTTTCGCCTTTACCTTTTTGTATAATATTACAAAATAGTCGTCACAAAGTTAGTCGTCGGAAATATATTGAACGTTTCGTGTCAGCTCCATAAAAAATATGTAAATTAAACAAAAAAAGCTTTTTAATAACTAAATTTTGTGTTAATCAATATATATAAATATATAAAAATAGAACGTTAGTAAATATAAGTATCCTAAATATACAGCAACCGAAACTTTACAGTCCACTTCGCAACAATCATAGGTATAAGAAATTTTCGGTGAATTTATACTTCTGTTGATAAAAAATGTTTTGCTTTGTCAAAATACTCGGAAATCTGTTGAAATGTTTTTCATAACTTTTTGTAAGTGAAAATTAAAAAAAAAATTGAGCGTAAATACTCAATAATTTTTTATAAAAGTTTAATGCTAGAATTTTGATAATAACCAGCAACATTTTGATGATTTGAACTTTTTTTTATTTCAAAATTCATAATTTTTTTCTGTTTAAACATAAGATTTTATAATTTAACATAAATGTTTCCATAAGTTTTTCTACTATTTACAAAAAATAAATTATTTACTGGAAAATTAAACAGATTTTGTATGAATGTTTTAAAATAGTCATTAAATATTCATCCGTAAAATACCGATTTTTTTTATTTTGTTGTAATTTAATCACTTATAACTGGAGACACTTGAAATATTTCACCGAATGTTGAAATAATTATTTTCTATACATTAATATTTTTTTTAAATGTATTGACACCTTTTGATCGAAGTTGTATATATTTGTATGTTCCCTTGAAGGACACTATAAAAATAACTAATAAAAATGAGAAATGAATCATTTGGTGAAAATTTCAAGTATCTACGTTAATCGTTATGAATTATGACAAAATATCAAACGAAAAATCATAAATTCACTTGCCCTAATTTCATAAAAATGTCACAATAATTTTAAATTTTAATGTTTGTTCAAAATTAAATTGACTATCTAGTAAATTTATTTGTTTTTTTAAAAGTAAAAAAAATAAAGGGAAATACAAATTTTTCAAATATTATATATTAAAAGCAAAAATTTAATGCATATCTAAATGAAAATCATTTGTTTACTTTTGAGATTTTGTCGAATTTTGTTAACATTTTTACTTCAGAAACTATTTTTTTTTAACAACAAGTTATGGGAAATACCGTATATTTTTAAAATGTTGACTAAAAATTATGTTTTATTGACAAAAATAAAAAAAAAAATTATAAAAATTGAAATTTTCTTATACATAAAAATAATATTTATAGTGTAGGTAGAGAAAATACCCACGTTAATATTTGGAAAAAATTTCATGAGTCCACGGTTATTTTTTTAACGTTACATTAAAAATAAACAATTTTGTCAACTGCTTTTGCATAATAAATACCTGTTTGTCTTTAATTTGTTTATTTTTTGTTGATGCTTCAGAATATTATTATACATTTTTTACTCTTAAACATCCAATGTAATAACAAAATTATCATTCCTACCAGATAAAATGCTGATAAATATATGCTCAAAAAAGCTGTTGACAGACAAAATAAAATATATATCATTTAAAATAAACTCATCTCTCTGCTCAGTATATAAATAAGTATTATGACAATGTACTTATGATATTATTTGTATCTTTTACGAACAACTTATAGGGAACCTTGTGTTAAATTTTCAATGTTGGTTAAGCGAACAATTTTTCATAAGAATTTAATGAAAAAAATCAAAATAAAAAAAAAAAAAACCAAAACATTTTAAAATTATTATCATGCTTAGAAATTAATTATATATACATACGATGAGATTTACAATTATTTTCAGATATTCGCTTTTGAGTTACACCAAAAAACAAAATTGATTATTTCAAAAACTAGTGTTTGGTTTACATTTCCATATTTTATTAATTTTTTTTTTGTTTTTTTTTCAATGATTTCGAGAAATATAATGAATTTTTAATTAATAGCTCTTTAATGTACAAGTAAAATATAATTTACCATCTAAAAATATTCTCAATATTGAAAATCAAATAACTTTATCAACTATTTATCGGGTATACATATTGGAAAAAAAAAATACACACATATCATTGTAAAATCAATACATTCTTCGTTCCACTCAGAATCTATAAAAGAAAAACGTGAATGGTTGATATATCAAGGAATAGCTGAAATCACTGAACGAATATAGTTAAATATGGCATACAGAAAGCTATTATGACTTAGGCACATCCCCTAAAAAAGGGGTAGAATGTTTTTTTAATATCATTTAAGTTGTAATGTGCAATTTTTTTTTTTAGGGAAAAAATATAATATATTAGGTAAATGATTATCAACATTAAAGTTTATTTTGTGTAACACATAATTATGGTAACGTGACTTTATTGTTGTACTTAACATACCCTTATAATATTATTTCAAGATTTATATTTTGTACTAAAATAAAGATATTGGTATTTATGATATTTATTTTATGATGATAATCATTTATTTAATGCAGTAATTTTATTTTTTAGAGTGCATGAGTAAGGGAATTAATTTTAATAATTTATACAGATATAATACATTAACAATTTAATTGTTTAATGTAAACATGATAAACTAACTTTAATATATAAACCACGAATACTATTATGATATTTCAACTATAATTTGAAATTTTATTTTGTGCCAAAAAATTGCAATTGTAATATATAAATTTTCATTCATTTCTTTGGGTACCTATTTTTAGTTTTTATTTATATAATCTCGTTATTTTTTTAAGCACACCTGTGATAGTGATTAGCTTTAAGAGAGTTAAAATTAACTTTAATATTTTATAGATTTTTTTTATTTGATAATAGTTTTTAAAACTATTTCTTTAAATATATTTTATGTTTGCTTAAATTATATTTTTAATGTTCAAAAATTATTAACAGATACTTTATTAAATATTGGGTTTAATGGTAAGTAAATTATGGTATCAACAAATTAAGTTTTCTCAATATGACCTAAGTATATTTTACATAACTTGTAGATAAAATAGTTAAAACAATATTATATTCATAATCCTCATACTCATAGATGAAGCTTGATGGTAGTTCTTGTAGTGATAGTGAGTAACGCTGATCGTGTTTTGTCTACATTTTGTGCATGTGCGTAGATCACAACGGCACACCAGTTTGTACATAGTTAACAGAGTAAATACCACGGTTTTTTATGACATTTAGTACTAAGTCCAGATTTTTTTAAATAATTTTAAATTTTTGACGCATTTTTAGGGTATTATACTCCCAGCCTTAATTATAATATAATAAAATTGCTATCATTGGAATACTGTAAATCAATATGATGTGTAAACAATAATTTATGATTCTTGTGATGTCATTTCTGTAACGCAATTTGACATCACCATACCAGTATGGGATGCTCCATCTATTAGTATAAAGTCTTTGCTAATGTCGGGCGATTGTAAATTCCACTATTACTTTTTTTTTTTACCTGAAAAAAAAATGTAAACTCCATCGATGACAACTATATTTAAAATATTTGCACATCAATTGTCCTTTCAACTCATTAAACGACATTGTGACACTGATTAATAAATATCATATCGTTCTTGATACTAACCCTTTCGAAAAAATATTATACAATTAGGCTATAACAAGACAGCCACGGCGAAGTCATGGTTGCCGCAATAAGAGCGACAGACGTGCAAACAGTGGAGCATATTATACTACGTCAGACCATACTAGTTAAGCAACAAACACGTTGAACGCCCCACGTCTGTACTATCTATAACCTCACGAGATGGCTATAAGAAAGATAGAGTTTAAAAACACAATCTACCACTCCAATTGGGAGCAAATTAAATCATTGTAACCGCCCCCAATTGGTACATGGATACCATATGTACGAAAACGAAACATAATCAAATAAAAAGCCCATCTGACAATGTAAGAGATACCACCTAATACCAGTCAAAGGGTACGTATAATACCTGTGGATCTGCTAAAACCATATATGATCGAAACTACAGATATATAGGAGCGAACGACATCCAAGATTAGCTACAGCCTTCCCAGTATTGACTGGCGATATGACGAGGACAAAAGTGTTTTCAGTACGGAATACGTTATTGCCATATCATAACTTACCTATACTCACTACCTCACGTATCGTCATTTAACTGTCCTCAGTTGCTTATACCTTAGGTTTTACAGTGTTAGAATACGGTTAATCGAATTATACCACACCTAAATTCCCAACAAGTATAAGTAATTCCACGCCACCGTATTCGCCAAGTCACCGCGCTGTCGAGCCACCGTACCACCGTATCCACCGGACATCAAATTCCCACATCCTAGACTTCCGTGAATTTTAAAACTCTCAATATTAATGTACAAGCAATCCTAATTATACGGTACATATACATGTTAAAATACTTTTCAAGTGATATATATATAATAATAAAAAAAATGTATATATATATATATAAGTAAATATAATTACAACCGTTGTATATAATCTTACAAAATAAAGATAATTGTTTGTTCAACCTGCAATCTGAAAAGAGTTGTCGTTTAGACTACAAGGCACATTTAAGTACAACAATTCATTTCAAAATGAATACATTGTATGAAATAGTCAGTGAACGTGGCAAAGTTTTGCAATGTTTAAAAACTTTAAATATTATAAACAAATAGTTTAAAGGTCCGGTGATGAATAGTGGTGGTGTGAAAATAAAAAATGTTCCTCAGTTTTAAAAACAATTACAGTAGAACATCAATTATCCAAACGCCAATCAACCCGACATCCAATTAACCGAACGGAAAAAAATATGAGTTTTTTAATAACTCGTAAATTGTAATCATAAAATGTAATCGTATTTCATCGATCTTCATAATTATTTTTAGATTAAATAAAGAATAGGTATGTATTATTCTTAGCAAGTCAGTTGTTGTCTAATCGTCGTACAATTTAGTCTGTCAATAGTCATAACGAGTAAACATTTGTGTTACAATGTCTAATAGGAAACATGTAGTGCTTACCATAAAAGAAAAAAATCATATTATTGCGTGGTCACAACATGGAATTAAATGTTGAAATAACTGAAATATTAGAGTGTATAAACCAAGTGCACTTATTTGGGGATTGTGAAGAGAATATAAAAGAGTGGTTGCTTATGGATACAAATGATCCTGAATATCAAATACTTTCAGATGATGAAATAGTTCATAGCATATTTAAAAAAGATGATACTCAGTGAGAGGAAAACGAAATTGACGATTTGACAGAAGATGAAAATAAGATATCTCATTCTGAAACTTTTGATGCGTTAGATTAGAGTTTAAATGATTTGAGAGTCGAGAATAATCGAGCATAACTCAATTGTTGCAGTTGAGAAGATTGAGAGACATAGTTGCTCTAAAGAGAAAGTCAACAATGAAGCATACTAAAATATCATTTTTCAAAATAAAATAAATAATGTTCAAAGTCTGCTTTTTTTTCTTTTTAAATGTATTTTATTGTATTTATAGCTTATTCATTTTCAGTTAAATATTATAATAAAATTATTTGTTTATTGTTACAAATTTAAAATTTTATATAATTATTTACATATAAATAATAAATACATACAATATATTTATACAATTATATAACTTTTAACATGTTATATGCTAATCACCTAAAGATTTGCTTATATGAACCACCCCTGAAATTAACTAGTCCGAATAATTTGAGTTTTACTGTAGTTTCATTTATAAAATTTAAATAAATAATTTTGATAAATAATAAGTACAAACAATGTTATAACTAATGTTATTATGTATATTATATTTTTTTATAAAACATAACTACTGATCATTATTGTTAATTATAATTTTTTTTTTTAAATTAGGATAAAAATCTATAATATTTGGCATCTCATATTTATCTATCTATCTATCTATATATAAATATGCGAAGATAAATAAATTTACTTAAATAATATTAAAATAAAAAAATATATATAAATTATAAAATTAAATCGGTGGAATTAGCATGCGCACAATATATCTATTGTATATATGTATCCTGGGCCGGCGTTAGGGGGGGTTATAGGGGGATGTCACACCCCCCCCACTCGGCAAATTTGGTTGTATCGAGTCGGCACAATTATAATTAAAGTAGCAGTCGTCAAATTGTTTTTCGTAAAATGAAAAATACAAAAACATGTCGATGTAAATAATTTATCATTTATCGTATTTTCGTATCTATGAAGATAAGGGA
>JACXSJ010004960.1:0-10160 GCA_014851325.1 Pentalonia nigronervosa | reverse complement strand
ATCCATTAATCCGAAAAAGATATTCAAAATAGGGGTTGCCATTTAAAAAAAGTGAAGTTGTGTTGCGCATGCGTAAAATACGTGAGTAAAAAAAATTGTAAGTCATCGAAATTAAAGATCCAATAATCTAATTTAATGTCCCGAAAACAGAATTGAAAAATATGTACAGGGTAATGAGTGGTAAAGTGTACCCTGTTTCTGCGGACATACGGTATATTACATACATATACACTGACTATATTATTAATTACATAGATTATAATATAGTAGCTGTCATAAATAATATGAAAATTTATAATTTTAGTTATTAATAGGTATTCAACATTTAAATTTTTAACTTCAATAAAATACTGCAGACAAATGATTTAAAAAATAAAATAAAATCTAAGATAACCAATACAACTAATAAATTTAACGATCTTGAAATACTGAATCATGCACATTTTTGTTATAAAAACGTTCTGGCAAAAAATGTTGTGTGTAATTGAATTGTACAAATATCTGCAATTTAAAACAATAATTATTAATTTAACTATACTAAATAGTTCAATATCACTTATTATTAATTCTTAAGAGGACTCCACAATCACATACGTTATCTCTGTCTTACAAATGTAAAACACAGGAAAAACTGTTTTGCATAGGAAAGAACCAAAAAGGCTGTAGTCATAGCTAAGAAACGAAATTTTCACCACATAAAAAGAAGAACTTTGGCTGTGTAATATCGTTTTTATTTTTTCGGTATCGAAACTACAAAAAAAAGTTATTCAAGTTTGAAAATAATGGATTTTTAAACACTAAGAACTTTTTTCGTAAGTCCGATATCGAAAAAAATAAAAACGATATTGCACAGCAAAAGTTCTTCATTTTATGTGATGAAAATTTAGTTTCTTAGTTATGATTACAACCTTTTTGGTTCTTTTCCGCGCAAAATAGTTTTTTCTATGTTTTACATATGTAAGACAAGAGACAACACATGCAGTTGTGACGTTCTCTTAAGTAGCATTATGATAGACAACGATTACTCATTCATTATC
This sequence comes from Pentalonia nigronervosa, assembly GCA_014851325.1. Lineage (NCBI taxonomy): Eukaryota > Metazoa > Arthropoda > Insecta > Hemiptera > Aphididae > Pentalonia > Pentalonia nigronervosa. Next base: position 9,123 of record JACXSJ010004960.1, on the reverse strand, counting down.
ATAATTTATCTTTATATGTTAATTATAAAAATAAATAAATATAAATAATTTATCTAATCATAAAATATATTTAATGTGTGTAAAGTGTGTAAACCAAATTTTATTTTTGATGAAGAGTAGGAAGATAGTATTATTTTCTTATCTAGTGAGTCATAAGTATTCATATAACATACCCATCAACATTAATGTTTAAATTGATTGTTCTGTATTAAATTAATAGATACTAAATAAAGATAAATAATGAAAAACATGAGAATAACCTTATATTCGACATTAAATATTTTAAATCCATGACGACCATAATGGAGCAATAATACCTATTACAAAGATGTTTATTTTAAAAAAAGAAAGATCAGAAAATGGGTACCGCTCTGCTGTAGATGTCTAGTGGATCATTTTCATGGATGTGTTAAATTTGAATTCAATAATATAAAGTCATTGTATACGAAAAACGATTCTGAATGAAGACGATCTGTCAGCCTACATAACTAAGTGTATTTTAAAATATTGTTGCTATTAAAATAATGCATTTTAATATTAATAATACAGTAGGTTAAATTAATCTTTGCAGAAAACATTGCATTAGAAAATTTAATGAGTGTATAAAATATAACAATATATTTTAAAAGTTTCAAGCACCCATAAAAATTATTTTTAAATTATAACGAAATAACTAAAATTGTCATTCTTTATATAAATATATAATTTTATCCAAATTTAAACTTAAAATGTTTATAAAAAATTATTCTTTTAATGTTTTGGTTACACTATAAACTACATATGAAAAATCTTGTTTTAAATTTTCAATTTTTAGTTAGAAAAACTGATAATTTTATACATATTTAACTACAAAACAATTTAAAATAAAAAATATTCGAGATTTTGATAAATATGTTTAAAATTTGAAGTTAAAATTCTTTTAAAAAAATTGTGCCTATGTATGTTCATTATTTTTGATTTTCTATTTTAACAACTCTTGAAGAATCTTATATTAAATTTTCAAGAAATTTGAAAACCAAAATTTTAGGCCTACAATTAGCTCCAAAATTGTTAAAATACTTTAAAAAAATTTTGGTGTATAGAAAATGATAATCTAAATACTTTGTAAAAATTTTAAACGCCTTCAATTATTCCTTTTTTAATTACATTAAAATAAGAAAATTGTTCCCGGAGTAAACGTATGAATATTCAATGTCTAATTTCAAACGCTCATAAAAAATTACTTTGACTTTCCGGTAAATTTTTTTTTTATAAAAAAGTAGAAAAACTTATAAAGATCCTTATGTTGAATTTTCAAATCTTAGATTTAAATAAAAAAAAATTTATGAATTTTCTAATCAAAAAAAACTTCAAAATTTCGTGATTTTTATATATTTTCTGAAAATGTTAATTTTAGATGCTTTTAAAAAAACTATTAGAGACGCTCAACTTTTTTTAATTTTCACTTACAAGTTATGAAGAGCATTGTATTACATTTTTAAGTTATTTGACTGACTGAAAAAATTATTCTCAGTAATATTAAAAAATAAAAAAATAATAAAAAAAAAATACGAAAATGTATTATGCTGATAAATAGCTTAAAAAAAAGTCAAAATATTTTGAAAATATTATGATTTGTAGAAAATGCTTATATAAATATTTGGTCAAAATTTCATTTATTTACGATCATTTCTTTTATTACATCCAAAATAAATCAAAAATTTACTTTGCGAAAAATAAAGTACCAACTAGATTTACTTTCTTATCAAAAGAAATGCTGATGAAGAAAATCGGAGCACTTTTACTGCTCTAAAACACGATGACAAACATAAAAAAAAACAAACGACTTTGTAAAATCAATACATTCATAGATCAACTCAGAATCTAAAATAATTTTTTATAGACATTTTAAATTAAAATTAGAACATCAAAATATCGAACATTTTTAAATTATTTTGTGGTTAAAAATTTATAAAATGCTTAATTTTTATAACTAAAAATTGAAAAATCAAATTAAGATTTTTTGTATGTATTTAAATGCGGTTTTAAAAATATTTAATTTACAAATGCACACTTGTGCTTGAAACTTTCAAAGTATATTATTTTATTTTATACACACAATGAAATTTTTGAATGCAATGTTTTCTACAAAAATTAATTCAATCTACTGTATTATTAATAGTAAAATGAGTTATTTTAATAGCAATAATATCTTAAAATACCCTTAGTTATGTAGGCTGACAGACTGTCTTTGCTTAGAATCGTTTTTTGTATATAATGATTTTATATCATTGAATTCAAATTTAACACATCCATGAAAGTGATCCACTCGACACATACTGTACAGCAGAGTGGTACTCACTTTTTAACATTTTTATTATTTAATATTATACTTTAAAATGTTTGATAGGAAATTTCAATTTTTTTAATTTAAGTATTCTACCTACTGTATACTAGAACAATACTCACTTGCCGACCTTTTTTGATCTTTTGATTATACTATAAAGACTTACAAAAAAATTTGTTTTAAATTTTCAATCCTTAACTATAAAAACTGATTATTTTATATATTTTTAACTACAACATAATTTTGCAATCATTCGAGATCTTGATGAATTTTGGTCCAAATTTGAACTTGAACTGATTATAAAAAAAGTGTGCCTTTTTATCTTAAATAATTTTAAAACAGCATTTAGTGCAACTTACGAGAAATCTATTTTTAAATTTTCAATCTTTGGCTACAAAAACTGAACATTTTATAAATTTTTAACTACAAAATATTTTGCAAATATCGGATAATGAATTTTAGTCAAAATTTGAAGTTTAAATAGTTATAAAAAATATTTGTGTATATGTATTTTTAATATTTTTGATCTGCTATTATAACAACCTACGAGGAACCCTCAAAACTTATTTTGACTAATAATCATTTTTTTAATCTATAATAACAGAAAATTTTTTTTAAAAAAACCAAACATTTCTTTGGTTTATAAAAATAATAATTCTTAGCTCAAAAATTGTCAAAATATTTTTCAATTTTTTGGTGTATAGGAAATGATAATCTCAATATTTGATGAAAATTTAATGTATCTATAGTCAATTTTTTCTTAACTGTTTTTTATTTTTCCCGACGCTTTTGAAAACTATTGAGAATTTTAAAAAATGACCTCTCAAAAGTACCAACTAGATTCACTTTCCCACCAAAAAAAAAAATACTGATGAAGAAAATCGGAGCATTATTTTGACAATTTATCGTGTATACAGACAGAAAAATTAGACAAATCATTATAAAATCAATATATTCCTCCCTCCGCTTAGAATCTAAAATGTATTGTATATTTGTATAAGCCATTATAACTTTTGGAGTAGTAAAAGTGTTATAATCTTTAATTCTGCGATAAATTTTTAGCAAAATGTTTATTCAAAACGTTTCTTAATTAAAGTTCAAAAATAAAAATTCATAATATTTAATACTTCAGGAAAACAACAACAAAGATTATGGAAAACAGACATTTTTACGCAAATTTAGTCATTAAGAAAATCCATTTGGTTTTATAATTATAATTAAAAAATTAATAATTGTAGACTAGAATTTTTCACTAAATATTTAATGAGTTTTATAGACATGAATAGTTTTAAAAATACTTTGGTTCATATGTGGTATTTATAGACACTTGCAAATTTTGACTTGTATATTTTTTTTCGATTTATGTATGAAAAAGTTTTAGTTAAGTATAAAAATGATGGCATTTTAATATAATAAGGCTATTATTACTAAAATTAAAAAAATATTAAAAATACATATAGGCACACGATTTTAAGAATATTCAAAGTTCAAATTTTGACAAAATTGAATATTTAAACAAAAAATAAGAACTTAAGTTTTTTTGTTGTTATTCAAAAAATATTACTTGTAAAGAATTGAAACTTTTCGAAATTACTTAAACCTAATTTCACTAACTATACACAATATTATTTTTAAAATATTTAGAATAATTTTCAAGTAATTTACACAATCAACCTATACATACTATTTTGCGGTACGTAAGTATAATTAAATTATAAGTATATAACAGTTAGATAATAATAGTATTATACCTAATACTTATTACTTATATAATATATACGTTTAGGTTTTTTTCAAAATTGTAGTTCAACTTAACTAATAACTAATAGAAAACTAAACTACTAATAGTATTATAAATAGGTATATATTATAATAAAATATCCATAGAAATATAGACTAACTGTCTTTGCTCAGGATCGATTTCCACCGTATATTATATTGAATTCAAGTTTACATCTGTGATAACATTCTCAATAATTTCCTTGTAGATAATATTATTATTCAATTATAATATTCATTAAAATGTTACTTATTTTTATAATCGTTGTTCTGTACTATTTTTAGTTACATGTATTATATATTTATATGTCTATAAAACCTACTTACTGAATTTCTGAATATAATTTATTCTATCCAAACATTTTAGATTCTGAGCGGAGTAATGAATGTATTGATTAATTAATTGATTACAATGATGTGAGTTTTTTTTTTTGACTTTATAGTTACATGATAAGTAGTCAAAATAGTGCATGTTTTTTTCATCAGCATATTTTCTGGTTTGAAAGTGAATCTAGTTAGTACAATAGAGAGGTAGTTTTTGAAAAATCCCAATAGTTTTCAAAAATATTGGAAAGAACAAACAAAGTTAAAAAAAAACTGGAATTTTTACGCAAATCTAGTTTTTGACGAAATCCTTTTTGTTTTTTTTAGTGTAACTCAAAATATAATTGTATATATACATACAATTTTCACCGAATGTTAACATAAACAATTTTTACGCATCATACAATTTTTAATATATTTTGATAATTTTTGAGGTATATTTTATAGGTATAGAAATGTTTGGTTTATTTTTATTTTTGTCAATAAAAATGTTTTTAATCGGTCAAAAAACTTGAAAATGTAATACAAACTTCTGAATAATAAGTTTCTTGATATGCTTTCGAGAAAAAAAATACGTATAGTTTTACAGAGTATTTGTTTATAGGTATTTGATAAAATATTTTAAGAAATAGTAATTTTCATATTTTAGTATACTAATGCCTTTGTATGGGTGTACCTACGATTTTGGATTATTAAAGGTGTACCTATCTAATTTAATTACATTTTAAAAGTATTTTTTACAAAACACAAATCTATCAAATATATTTTTTTTAGATGATATTAATTTCAATGTAATGCCAGTACATCCTGCAACTTCAAGTAACTTGGTAATTTATAAATTAATTACTATTTTTTTATATAAAAAATGACATTAAATAATCATTTAATCCCATTTAATCTCATTTAATATCTACAGACTATAGTATTGCATTAAATAATGTAATGTTAGCGGCAATATGTATAATATTGGTGTTTTATAAAATACCCAGGAATTCTATATAACACCTGATGATTTTTAAAGAAGTGTATAATATATTTTTTTTTACATGCATTTACTAAGTATTTTGTATAATAACTAGGTATTTCATAAAATGATAAACAACAAATTAGCAATATGCAGAATAGGAAAATCAGTAATCACTAAGGAAATCCATTTCCTTTTATCATAATATTATCTCTTACCAAAGACAATTAATTTTAGGCTTTGTCTCAGGTCCAGGACAATTTGTGTTATTATTGAGCATACGCTAGGACTTTGGTCGGGATTTTTTTGACCATGTTTATTAGAAGACAAGTAAAAAAGGTTTTCCATCATTATTAATTATTGTTTTCTAAGTACACTTACTGCCAGCGTGGTCACTCGCTCGGACGTTAAAATCAAAATATTCATCGACTTGTGTAAAACCAACTCGGGTGGATCTCGGATTTCATCAATATTGTTTTCTAAGTATACTACTGCCAACAAGAAAGAGCAAAAAATCATTTTATCCAGTGAGAGTAATTGAACCCGACAAATCAAGAATTGCCAGGTATGAATGTATCACTGAGTCACACTTGAATTAGTTCAAGACAGTGCATATTAGTATTTAAGAATTCAAGTTCTGGCGTATGCGCATTGATAACACAAATTGTCCGGGACTGATAGCATATTTGCAAATCTCACGGAATTTCCGGAACCTGAGACAGAGCCTTAATTTTATTATTACACAAGAAAATATTTAATACAAAGTACCAATTTAATTTTACAGAATATAACGCAATCATAAAAATGAAACAAAAAAAAATAATTTGCATGGTAGTACACAGTTATTAATTATTATTACTGTTATATTATTTTGGTAAATAAAAAAATTTATGTAGAACGTAGATACACTTACTACTTATGATAAGAAGTTAAAATATGATACATTTTTTTAAATTTATTTTAAATTTCATTAAGATAAAATATATATTATTAAAAGTATTCAATTATTACAAAAAGATATATATTTAATAAGGTTAGATTAACAAAGAGTAGTTAAATTTATTTATTAAAATACTGTAAATTAGGATCACATTTTGAATTACAATGCATTTTATTTTTTAAACATTATTACAATTATATCTGTTATTTTGACATCTTGTTGAACATAAATATTTAATAAAGCTTTGTCCAGACCCGTCCCAATTCTTTTTCGTGGTTTACTTCCTCTAAAGACACACAATTTTGTTGACAAACTGTTTATTGCGATCTGGCATAAAATTGTTTTAGAACATCCTATGCAAAAAAATACAAAAAATACAAATACAAATTAATAATTTAAAAAAAATCAGCGAATTAATATTATAAAATTACAAAAAAATATTAAAATTGTTACTCTTGGTTATTTAATATGTAATTTCGTCCAAATTTTAAAATTGAAAATTTCCGTAAACAACTCAAAACGAATCAAAATGTTTTAAAAATTTTAAAAAAAATTAAATTTCAATGGTTCGTACATTTTGTAAAGATTTTTTTTTGATAAAGGTAGACAAATTTATGTCTTATGAGGAATCTTGTATTAAATGTATTTAAATAATCAATTAACTATAAGTAGCTAATAAATACATATATAATAATATATTGAAATTCAAAATTTGAACAAAACATTTTGATATTAATGAAGATAGTAATTTGTTATTAATAGAAAAAATAAAAGTTAACTGTTGTGAACCATCGACTAATAACGACCCCTCCATAAATATAATTATTGTATGCAATAGTGCTAAAATAGTTAATAATACCTATGTTTAACATATTTAGTTAACCTTAATATGACAGGTTAGACACTAATTGTCTTATCTAATAAATAATATTTTTATTAATATTAAATTTTAATAATAATAATAATAAATAGTGATCTTTATAACTAATGTCTCAATTATATTTGGGGGAATATCAAAAAAAAAAACATTAAACATTAATAGTTAGATTTTCTAAATTCAATTAATATATATATTAATATATATTATAGTCACGTTTCTTGTAGAACAAAAACTTGAAATTATATTTATCATCTGCGGAAGTATATTTTGATCGTTACTATAAAGTTTAAATTTGAGATATTTTTCATTTCTGTGTATATGTTAGCGGCAATGTGTTTAATATTGGTATCTTATAAAATGCTCAGAAATTCTATATAATCCCAAATACAGCTGGCAATTTATAAAGTTTTTTAAATTACCTACGAATTATTTATAATGCAAAACGATGTATAGGTAACGTATCAAATGCATCTAATCAGTTTTATTACCTAATAACAATGTTTCTTCGTCTAATATAAATCCATTAGTAATCTGTAATATCAATAAGTTTAATGGAGAACAGTCTCAACTGTCGAGAGGTAATGCAATAATTATTTCGTTGCCATCATCATAGGTATATGGTATACCTACCTAGTCTTTGACAAAATGTCGTGCGATATAAATCGAGTGCACGATATGAAAAATCGTTTTAACTCCGAGTTATTGAAGCGGCAATGTGTCTTAAAAAAATAGTATGTTTTTAACTAATGAGCGATATTATCAATTAATTAAAGATGTTGATAGTGCTAAATCAAAAAACAAAAAAAAACAACCACGTGACATTAGTTGTTTAAAAAATATGATGTTTTGCTTGTTAATAATAATAGTAAACTAATTTATACTGTTAAAAATATTTTATATTATACAAAAGAAAGTGATGTTTTTAATGTATGATTTTGAAGCAAATACTTCATATTATTTTTGTCTTAATGTAGTACGTAGTCAGTTAGGTACTTACATAAAAGATTATTAGAAATCCTGTGAAGAAGTGTATATTATTTTATTAATTACCTTTTTTTGTATACAATATTAAGTTATTATTTAGTAACATTTAACAAATTGATAAATTAGGTAGTAACAGCCATCAGGTATATAGTATTAATAAATGGCGACGTTGCACAGAAGACCGTACAGAATCGTGATTTATTGCTTTGATATTACATCAACATAATCGCCTTCTGGGCCCTCGATCGTGTCATATTAATTAAAATTATATAAATATTAAATATAATAATAAAAGAACATTAATTTACTATAATTTACCAAGACAGTGTAGGTATTATCTAATATTTAATATAATATATTATGTAGGATCAATTCCGGGCAATAATACCTGATTAACCTCCTGGGCACCTCGACACACAGTCCATCATTGATACTGTATTTAATATTGTCAAAAAAATAATGGTTACTACGAAGTATAATAAATTAATATGTGATTAATAGTTACAATGCCGTATATAATTAAGGGTAGATAATCAGAAAAAAATCCTCAAAGAACTATATTAGTAATTAAATTATAAAAAACAGAAGGTTATATTATAATACCTAACTAAATAAAAAAATATATAAAAATAATTATAAGTAACATATTTAGGCCCGGATTTAAATACCCTAAAAACTGTCCCAAAATGCTCTTAAAATGGCAAAATATGTCCTAAATAAGTGCGTTATAAATGTAATAATGTTCTTAAAAAAATAATCTAAAAATTGTTTTAGTAATACTTGAGCAAACAAAAGTCTGAACGCGATTCAATTTATAATACCTACCGACCGATTAGTTGTTACTGGTTTCAGTCCCGGACGCATAACGCCACTGTTGATAGATAAAGACATTATCGACGTTTCGAAATCATAAATAATACGATGGA
>JACXSJ010004959.1:0-10168 GCA_014851325.1 Pentalonia nigronervosa | reverse complement strand
TCACCTGACTGCACTATTTTAAAAGTTCGGTGCCACTGAATCTGCCTATTATTTAGTACATACAAGTCAAGTGAATATCATTCCACTGCCGGTGGTAAAAAAAATGTAAAGGTACATTAAAAATTACATTACAGTTAGCATTTAAACAGGATATATGGGTAGCTTATTTGTGTTTGTGTCATATTAAGGATCTTTTTATAAACATTGAACCAGATATCAAGTTACTCTAATACTAGAGTCTCGAATGTAACATAATTTAAAAATTTTATCTTAAAAATGTTCATGTTTCTTTCATACAAAGCACTAACAGCGAATAAAACCTTAGCAATTCTCACCATACAGATTCAATCTTTATAAATTTTAACGATTATTTTATACACTTCTTATAAGACAATACTTACATTGAATATGAATTATTGAATATGAGCAAAAATGTATGATTTAGAAATTAAACCATTCATTGATCAAACATGTGACAACTCAAAGGCCAATGCATGTGCTACAAAGGCATAAGTTCATAAATGAGGGACATTCCACCATTGATACTACCTACAATCTACAATTACAATTTAATAGTATAAATATTTCATTCACTAGAGCTTTTAACAAGTAACAACATTAAATATTCGACATCAACAAGGCGTACACATGACACGTGTTGAACGTTAGTATAGAAGAAAATGTCAAAATGTGGAATCTGCCGTGTGCCGACTATAGACAAGTATACTGGTGCCGACTGCCAAAGGGGCATATTGCCATCAAATGTTTTCTCTGCATCGTGGTACATTGGGATTTGGTTGATATTAATAAAATCTTGGGAAACTATATTTGGTATAAGAATTATTGTTTAGGTATGCGGAACAAAATATCAGAATTTGACTGAATGCATGAGGACTAGTGATGGGCATAATCGAGATATATAATCGAGATATTTCGATTATGAAAATAATCTCGATTATATTATATACGAATAATTTATTTTAATCGAATGTTTCTTTCTAATGATATCTCGTTTATTTTAAAAACAATGAATTCTTGATCTCAAAATAGTCAAAATGTTAATAATCGAATATAAATTATTTGGAATGAATGAATGATGTCCATAAAACAAAGGAATTTAACTACTATAAACTATAATAAAATTATTATTAAACTGTTATTGATTTTGAGTCTTTGTATTTTCGAAACGATTTATTTATAAATTTAGTTTCTAACGATTGTCTTGATAACTAATTCCATAATTTCCATTACTAAATATTATTCGACATTTCGTTCAAAATATTTTGATTATTTTGATCGAGTGATATCTTGATTATTAATACTTCATTTGGAATTTTCGAATGATTATTTTGAGTGATATCTCGATTATGAAAATGTCTCGATTACCAATCATTCCCATGGGTATAATCATACCCATCACTAATTAGGACTTTTATTCCAAAAAAAAAAACAATTGTCAGAAAGAGATATTTTACAATAAAGGTTTGTTTCAACTGGCTTTTGTTCCAAAAAAATAATTGTACTAATGGACATTTGTTCCAAAAACCATTTGTTCTAACTGTGTTTTGGGACAAAGGTTCGTACAATTATTTTTTGGAACAAATGTCCATGGTTACAATTATTTTTTGGAACAAAATATTATATCCCCGACTACTACCAACCGAACGAGTTTATTCATTTGTGTTGTGATACCACCGTTGTGATTACCGTTACATTTACAACTTCCATTTTGTCATAGGCGTCTCGAGTTCGCCACAGTTTTCGTCCGTGTTTGTATTTGTCAAGACACGATACACGTCGTTCGAAATCAAAAATGGCAAGCAAGAAGTTAAAACCATTGATCAGACTAGTAAGTATTTACAACTTCACATTGCGTAAGCCAAAAATATAAAACTCGTGTTTCGGTAATATTGATCGCGTCTGCAGCTGCTCACTCATCTCGATGTATGGTGGTGCTTGGCACCGCTCGCATTCCCAATCTGCACATGCTTGTGAGTTTTTCACGCCGCATTGTCCGTCTTAAAATAAGTATTTCATGGTTTCGAGTCCCATCCAGGTTTTGCACATGTTTAATTTCATTTGTGCTCGCGCTTGTCTGTTTCATAGATATCTCATAAAATGATCCAGATTTTTAAATTGTAGGTACTTAAATTGCTTTGTGATAAAGTTGATATTATTATGGGTAAATTGGGTATCCATTCTATGCCTGTCGCAGTCAACTAGACCACCGTCATCATCGTTTTGTTGTATAAAAAAAAATCTGAAGTTATATTTTCATTTTTCATTACATTACCTATATTACCTATAGTAATGATTATATTATTTTATGTAACTATAATACATAATAATTATTTTTTTCATGCTTGTATATTTATATTATGTTAAATGTTTGTTATCTTTTTAACTATGCATATAAAAATGGATCATGGGTATTTATTAGCCAGAGATCAAAAAATCACTGGACCGTTTTCAATAAAAGTTATATCAAAAAGAGAAAAGAGAAAGACTTAGAGGGTGTTATATAGATAGCCCACACACAAATTCTTGCTGTGCACAAACAAAGAATATTTGTTTTGTTTATTTAAATGGTCGCCATTGGTTACATATTATATTACTATTATGATTAAAAAAAAATTAAAAATATATTTAAAAAAAAAGTCTTTGGCACTGTCTATGCCAAGTTGTCATCGGTTACAGATAATAATTATCTAAATATTATATGTAACAATGGATGTTGATCCAAATTTAATAGATTTAAAAACTACTAGACTATTTTTAATAAATGTTATATCAATAATTTCTTTGATACTTTATAATTAGTAAATAAGGCATATACCTACATTTTTTTTTTTTTTTTAAGTCGTTTATTTAAATAAAATTGTACAATCTGTACTAGGGGGCACAATAAGTAAAATGTTTAGCTTAACAATGAAAAAAGACGGTGAAATAAATTGAAGGCGCTTCACATTAGAAGCACCTGAGTTATATTAATTACTTAAGAGGTATGCGTCAGTGATTGAGTGGTTTTGGAGTGGAAGCGAGTATAAAATTTGGCTACTGTTTGTTTGATAGTAGCAATTTTTAGCTAAAATTGGTAATGTACCAGAGGGCATTGATAGTCATCCATAAGCAAATGACTTGGAGAGCTTGGATAGTTCTGGTGTTAACTGGTTTGGCCGAACCCCAGAGGGCGATTCTGTAGCATCAAATAGGTAAAAGTAAACTTCTATATAATAGTATACGATTAGAGGTGTTCATTTTTGATTTCAGGAGTGGTCTTAGAATATGCAGGCGGCGGTTTAATTGCTTTCATTTTTTTTTTTAAATTAGGGCCCCAAGGCAGTCTTGTTGAACAGTAGACCAAGGAATTTACTTCGCTAGCCTTGAAGAATGATTTCATTGTTGAACATTAAGGGGTTCTACTCTGGGTGGAGTGCAAATGATACATGAGCTGATTTAGAGTTGTTGACTTTAATTTTCCATGACTTTAACCAGTGGAAAAGGTTGTTCAGGTGGTTTTTTAGTTGGAGATTTGCTTTGATGAGTTCGTGGCAGGAAGAGAGTATGACAATATCGTCAGGATAGTTCCCAATAAGGGTGTTATCTGTCTGAGGTTGGGATGTCTGCTGTAAATATCGTATAGAGGAAAGGAGCGATGTCACTACTTTGTGGGACACCTGCTGAGATTGTTTGAGATTTGGAGAGTGTTGTTTTTATTTTTACTTTAAAACTTCTGTCGCTTAGGTAAGATTTGAAAAGTAAGTAGTAAGGCGCCGGATAGATGTTCTTGAGTTTGATAACAAGCCATCGTGCCATACGGTATTGAATGCCTGAGCTACGTCAAGGAAAAGACCAAAACACTATTTTTTAGTTTCGAGTGTTAAAGCAACATAATCTAATACTCTGTGTAGTTGGTGGAGAGTTGCATGATTGGCATGGAAGTCAAATTGAAAATCTGGAAAGGCATTTTGCTTAAGTGCAAGGGTAGTGAGTCTTTTTGAGAAAGATTTTCTCAAATATTTTACACAGTGTGGGAAGAAGAATAATTGGTCTATAGGACTCAAAAGTGTCAGGTTTTGGAATGGTTATTATTAGGGCTGATTCTAGGTGGTTGGGATATAGGACGAAACAGAAAATAGCATTAAAAATATATATAAGAAAAATAATGTTTTTTGGTGGTAGGTTTTTAACTGTTTCACAATAATTTGCATATTACATTTTCAGAATGAATATATTGTTATAAATGCGCTTTGTCCTGATAATTCATATTTCTATTATATAAATCAGAAGAAAACAGATACGTTCCAACATTTTATGGAAAAATTTTCCGAGGAAACTGTAAGTATAAGCTGTTCAAATGTATTTTACTTTAACTGTAACCATTCTAGTTCCAGTGACTGAATTTTAGAATAAATAACTATTAACCATAAAGTATTTGAATTTAAAAGTTATTTATAAATGAGATGTATTTAATCAAGAATTCACTTAGTCATTAATATCATTATACAAATATGTAATGTACTTATTAGTTGTAAGCGAACAAAATAATAAACATAATATGTGACTCGTCTGATTATTCTGATTACAGAGGTATTAAACTCACTCAGTTGTGACTATTGCTTGTCGCTAGCACTTTTGACATTTTGTTAATCACACAATTTCATTCACTATAGATTAAAATTATCAATATATAGTGAAAAAGTTAGGCTGATTATTAACTTTATTTGTGTGTGGCTATGCCAGTTAAGGAAGTTTTTTAACTACAAGTGGTAAGAATAATTTTGCCAAATGTAATATTGAGGCTTATCTATATATTATTGGTTAAAAATTAATGATAAATAAATGTATGGCATAATTAGGTAAATCAACTCAAATAATGATTGTACTCAATTTTATTTATTAATATATTAAATTAGTACTGTTTTCCAGTTTTAGCTATATTTTAAAACACTTTATTTAAATTGAGACAGTTTATATCCCAGGGCCCAGACTACCTGTAATCGCTAAAACTTATTATTCTTGATAGAATTAAGTTCAACGTTTATTATTAATATATGAATTATAGTCGTTTAATATTAAGTTAAAAGATATATTTTTTAAAAAAAAATGTTTGAGATTTAAATAGTTAAACAATTTCTATCATCTAGAATTATTCAAGTTACTTGTGCTGTTCAGAAAAATCACTTTTGGTTTAAATTCAGTTGCATATTTTATTTGCTTTTATAAAAAGGCGAGGTTGCAGTATTACCTTCATTTATTGTTTGCAAATGCTTAACAATGTTACAACTAACAAGTATGTTGCAAATTTACATTCAGTTTTGTTAGTTTTAATATTAGTGTTGATAGATATAATATTATAAAATATAACAAAGATCAACCATTATCTACGTTTTATTGAAATGGTTTTTTTTTTATTATTTAAATTTGAAGACAATTATGATCATTTTCAAATTAATTGTAACATTTTACAAAATTATGAATTGTTTTTAAATTAAAATATCAAAGTTAAGTTTGATAATATGTAAATTCACTAATATTAATATTAAATAATTTTTACATTTACTACTAATTGTGCATTTGCCAATTATACATTTGTGAAACCAGAAACCAGTGTGGGTTGGTGTTGTTAAAGCCAGCAGGTCATAACTTACTAATGCAGCAAACATTATTTGTATAAGACATAAGTTATGACCAATTATCATATTCAAAAATCTAATCTAATTTTGATTTTAAATATTGGTATAGATATTTTGATTTATCGGCATGGTTGTTATTAAAAGGATGTCGTGCTCACATGTATTGTTTCCATTTTACACACGCATGACAGTAATTTTTTATTTTAACCAGTTTCAATAGTGTATTGTTAGTTTTGATATTAGAGTGAATTGACCTATTATAAAATTCAAAAGTATGATAATTATTTAGGGCCTCACGTAGGTTTTTATCGATATTCTTATTTTTAAGTAAATTATGATCTTTTTGAAATTATACATTTTAACTATAAATTGATTCAATGGTTATAATATAATATATATTTTTTAGTTTATTCAAAATAATTGTAATATTTTAGGGTATTGATATGTTCGATGCAAATTTTCTTTTGAATGGAAAAAGAGTGTTGAGCTCGGACACACCAAATTCAATTGGACTCAAGACAGGGGACATATTGCGTTGTAACATTGTTTGTGCTTATGACGTACATGAGGTTGACCATCGACCAGGATGACTTTGTATCAGATTATTGTCTAATTTTATTTTAATAAAATAATAAATAACTTTTTAATCTAGTTTCATTTTTATTTTATCTTAATCTTATTTAATATATTTAAAGTCAAATGTATTATCATTTACAAAGTTTTTAAAAAGGTATAAAGAGTGATTCTTTTATCACACAACATACATTATTTCTGAAGTATGTTATTATATTTTACACTCAATAATATTTTAAAATGCAATATTTTCAGCAAAAATTAATTCAACTTGCCGTAATATTAATAGTAAAATTAATTACTTTAATAGTAATAATGTACCTGGACTGACCGACCATTCTCTCTCAAAATCGTTTGTTGTATTGCATATTATAGACAGTAGTCATTATAATTTTATTTAGTGTGTGTGTGTGTGTTATATAGGTGGGAGCATATCATGGCTACTATTTGATTAAAATAGGTTAGGCCAGTGAAGCAAGATCTGCTGAGGTGACACAAAACTATTATAGGTTAGGTATAAGACCACTGCACACACAGGTATGCTTAGTGCTTATTGTCATGGGACTCGACGGGAGGAGATGAGGTGGTCGTACGTAGAGGCAAGCAATGACCGTGACATGAACATTGTTTTTGAACTGTTTATTTTATATTTGTTTTTTCTAATAATAAAAGTGTTTTCAACCAAAAGAAACAGTGCTGGATATACATACTATGTGTCATTGTGTCAATGTTTTAATTAACTGAATATTGCCAACGGTATATGTAAACCATTGAATTCAAATGTAACACAATATCCATTACAGTGACCCACTCTACATCTACTGTACAACATAGTGGTACCCACTTACAGACCTTTTTAATATCATTAATCATAATTAAGTATAAGCCCACTTAATCACTCTACACAAAAACATATTATATTAATATTTCTACTAAATCCTAATGTAATTTATACTTTTCGTTCTCATTATATTATAAATTTATACCAAAAACACAAATGAGTTACATGAATAAAATAAAAAGAAAACGTGTAAAAGTGGAATGCTTAATTTTATCAAAATAAATTTAGTCAAATTTTAGATAAATACAGTCTACAAGTTATCAACTTCAAAAATAAAAAAAAATGTATAAATAATCCAAAAAATGATATTGAAACTTAAAAACTATTTTTATACAATTTGATATTATTTTATGTCTATAAATTGTCCCATAATGTTTTCCTTTATCATGGTGCCACTCAAAAGAATATGGTCCCTAGGCGTACTACTACTCTGCTTATAATGGTAGGTAACCGCCTTTTGTTCTAGTTCATATAAGCACATAAGTGTTCTACATGCGCAACCATTGTGTGTATGCAGAGAATGGGAAGATGGGTGAATCTCACCCACTCACTTTAAGCAGGAATTGAACTTAAAAAGTTTTTTTATTAATTCATGAATTTAAACTATAAAGTTATTAAGTAAGTATATAAGTATTTACTAATTAAATGTATTAAAATGAAGTTACTACCTATATTTTCTAAAATTATTTAAGCTTTTAAAAATTATACAAATTATGAGAAAAATAATATGTGATCACTTATCAGTATAAGTACCTATAAAATTTTGTGTTAACCAAAAAAGTTTATTGCAATTTTTGGTTTGTTTCAAATAAAACTTCTAAACAATATAAATATTAAATTATATAGGTACCAAATAATGTAAGGCTGTCATTACCTCACTAGTTTTAGCCATTGATACTCTTTCACAATTTTTAAAATATTACATGTATTTACTTAAGAATTATAATATTTATATTGATATAGATCATCTCTAAATTATGGTATGAATTAAGAATTATATTAAAGATTTATCTTGGTCTATTTAATATTTATTAATTATTACCTATACTTACTTATATTTCAATGTGCAAATCTAAATTTTAGCCATATTAAATAATGGAAAAAAAATCATTAATATTTAATTCATTTAAAGAAATTAACATTAATTATTAATAATAATTTTATAAATTATAAAGGAAATATTGTTATTTTTCCTATTTAACCTAACTTTATGCATTGTAAATCATTTATTGATATATATTTTAATAAGACGGGTTTATTTTAAAACAATAGTAAAATAACACCTGCAACATTAAAGAGTCTTTAGTTATCTATGTATATACTCAAGTATAAAGTATATAAAAGTATTATCTACAATACTGTCAAAAATTCATGTAAGCTAAATAAATTTTTTTATGTACAATAGGTCACAAGTTATTAATTACTGCATTTTAATGTAATTTTAGTGACAAATTACAAAATAACCCAAGTAAAATTTAAATAAAATGAAAAATAATAATTTTAGAGAATATTTTTTGCACCTACTAAAAATAATCTTTAAAATTGACTAGTACCCCTTTACATAAAAATCGTCTAAATATTTAATAACAGTTAATCAATAAATAATTATTAGTTAAGTACTAACAATAACCACTTCAATGACGGTCAGCAACGATTAACAACAATAATAAATTTGTGTAAATTAAAAATATTATAATAATATACTATCGACTATCAGATCGTGACGAACACATTGTCGATCGTTTTAAATTCATCATAAATTATAATCAGTAAACAAGAGAATAACAATGTTCTGTTTAATTATTTTTCGAAAATTCCAAAGGTACGTTATATTATTTCATATATTATATAATATATTACTATACTAATCCAGCGATATCTATATGATAGTGTCGTGAATCTAAGTAAAAAAAAAAAAGAAACGAAGTAGCAGCACGACCGTGTATATATATATATACTGTAAAAGTGTAAACCGAACATTCCCATTTAAAATATTAAATTTGTTTGTGTTCTTTAATTAAGCCTAGGTCTAGCCTAATGAACGAACCAAATTTTTAGAGAAGGTATCAAGAATTGTATAGGCTATATGCTTTTGTAATTTTAAAAATCGTTAACTGAATAATGTTTCAGTTAAAACTGTTATAAGTAACTCGATGCCTGTATAATTTCATCGACCAAGTAGAAGAGAGTATAATTGTGAGATTGTTGTACAATTGTTTGAAAAATCCTAATCGACTTAATCAATTGTTTAAAAGAATGTCGTCACAATTAAGAAATGATAACTATCAGATTGTCATCAAAGCCGACAAAGTATCATCAGGAAAACACGCTGACTAGTTCAATGTGTCAACCGTAAATGAAGTTGCTGTTATGGCTGAATGGCCGATTCAGTTGACAACAAAGCCATCAAAATCGCACTTCAAGATAATACTGTGAATACGATTTCGGACGTACAAACGCAGTTTAGTATAATATCAATTCAAGTTTTACAACTGAGCCACAACAACGCTTTATCAGGTCTGCTATTATTTTATATATTTTTATTATTTTTTTATGTTTGTTGTTTGAGATTTTTATACATATAAGGATAATAAAATAATATTTAAATATTATTTAACAAAAAACTAATGATATTCCAACAAGAACACTCCATTAATTCCGTGTAAAAAACAAAAATAATTGCTTTAAAATTTGTGATATACAGTAGATTCTAAGTAAATGGTCTAATGTGTAAAATATGTTCAATAATAATTCATTTTAATTTAATAGAAATTAATTATTTACATTTATAATATGAATTATTTTAACTGAAATTAATCCAAATTTAGTCTTGGCCGGAAGAATCAAACTAAAATTGTATAGTTCAAATACTAAAGCACTAATGCACTATGTAGTATGTAATAAATAATGTACACCCAAATAAAATACGTGTGTGAAGTTAGGTGACCAAAGCTAGGTGACTATTTTTCGTACAACTAATGATAAGAAACCTTGTATGTTGGGTTGCATTTCATTAAATTCCAGGGTGCCAAACAAATTGTATGGAAACTATAAAGTAGATGTCGCACTATGTCGTGTAACAATTATTTGTCTTTAAGTTATAAATAATTTATACTGA
>JACXSJ010004958.1:0-10177 GCA_014851325.1 Pentalonia nigronervosa | reverse complement strand
GAATCAAACTACAAATCTTGGATGACTGCAGAATTATGGTCTAAATTTTTATTAAATTGGGATTTAGAGTTGAGAAGAAAAAAAAGAAAATATATAACTTTTTGTTGACAACTGTCCAGTACATTCCAAAGTAGTATTATGCAATATTAAACTTGTATTTTTATCTACTGGGTATATAGGTACTAATTGTACATTTGTTCTTCAACCAATGGATCAAGGCGTAATAAAATGTATGAAAACTTATTTTCAAAATAGTTTGGTGTTAAAAATGATCAATAATATAGAAAACAAAATTGAAACTAATTGCAGTGTATTAGATGGCATATTACTGATTTTTAAAGCTTGGGAAAATGTATCAGAGAGTAAAATTCAAAACGGTTTTCATCAAGCTAGTTTCAATAATGCAATACCACAACAAGGGGTCCAAGAAGAACAAGAAGAAAACATAAGTTATCCAAATATAAATGATTTTGTTAATTTTGATAATGATGTGCTAACTTCAAAATCATTAATTAATCAAGAACTTATTTCTTTATTGAATAACCAACACGAAGAACCCAAGGAAGACAATAATAGTGAAGAAGCTGTTACTCCCAATGAAGATTTATCTATCAGTGCAGTAAAAATATTATCAAATTATATGGCTCTGAAGAACATAAATTCAAAAATAGATGTTGAAAAACTAGAAAAAAAAATAAAATAAGATTTTTATACAAAAAATGTTCAAAGATAACAGATTTTTTTAGTACAATGTAAATTTAATTCTAAAATAAGAATTCAATAATTAAAAGATTTTTTTTATCTTTATATTTTTCTGTATGTATTGAAATTACGATTTAATAGTAAAAATATAATATATTAATATATATTAATTAAAATATTATGTTCATATAGATGTATAATAAAGTTTTTAAATTTTTTGTTTCGTCATTTTGGTTATAATGATAATCGGTTATTATGACCAATTTTTACTAGTCCCTTGAATGTTATTATAAATGATTTTACTGTACATAAAAACTACTTATTTTTTGTTCATGGTAGCAAGTTATTTCATGGTCAGTTACTTTACTTTACTACATTGACTTTTTTCTTATATCTATCCTCACTTTTTACAAAACAGCATTATTTAAAATTACAGAATAATAAATATTTCTTGACCAAGTATTATATTAAATTGAAAATTAAAAAAAAAACGAAAGAGTCCTTGTTTAAGTTGTCAAATTAAAATTTTATTTCGCAAGTCTTGTCTGATTAATATATCAATACGTATGATGGACAATAAGTACCTAGGTATATTATAATTTTATTAGAAAAAAAGACATTCTCACATGCTATCTCGACATATGCGTGTAGAAATTACACTTAACATCAATCGATGTTTTCACTCATTATTATTTAATAAACAACCCCACAACCACTACACGAGTACACTTTATATTGCCTATACTAAACTCCTTGAAAACAGACAATACGTTTAAATCCTGTTTGCTATCAAATTTAAAATAATAATGCATTATTATACACAACTATTCTGATGAGCGAAAAAGTGAAACGAGTGTCTGCCACCGGGTCGTTATTTCGTTTTTTATTTAGATGTACATACATTAAACAGGAGTCTTAGAAATAATAATTACAAGTACTTAGACAAAGACTAGCAAAAGAAATTCCAAGAAAAAAGGTTGTTTTAGTGAGAATGTTGAGAATAATCGATGGTACAGCATAAAAACGTGGTCGGACAGCAAAAGCGCTGATGAGAAAAAATAAAAAAAAAAAAATGATAAATAAGGCCCCTTGTAAAATATATTGCCTGTTGCATACCCAAAATTTAATTTGTATTTAATATGAATATGCGAAAATGAATGTTCATTGACAATTAAGTAATGCATACACGTGTAAAATGAGAAATTGATAAAAAAATAAGCATAACATTAAATTAATACTACAGACGCATTATAATAATATTAAAGTCGCTCACCGAAATCCAGTGCTCGAGTCGTGGTTTTCTGTGACGTTGTTAACAGTGATAATTAAATCACATTAGTGTGCCGACGGGATGCAGAAAAGTTCGGAAAACTGAGAGACGAAATCGATAAGTTCGGAACTGGCGAAACATTAATGTGAAACGGCCGAGAAGTCATGTACTACAAAATGCTAGTGATGTTAAAAAGTAACAATCACTGCTACTATTTACTGCGGCTTGCCATGTAAAAGTAACAGTGTCTACTAATAACACAAAAAATAAAAGTGATCTGATCACACTGTCGTTATCTGTTATCACGGTTAAACAGTGAAACTGTTAAACTTGTTAAACAGTGAAAAATACAAGCATATTTTATATTGTGTATAGTTTCTTATTACCTTAACAGTTATGACGCGGTATCCACAAAATAGTAGCCAGAAGTACGGTTTGAATTTGAATGTTGAATCGTACATGTACGTTAAATAAGGCTAATGTACGATGTACAATAACAAAACTATTAACTAATATCGTACATATGATTTTAAAATTATGTTTATTGTTATTTACTACAGCTATTATCTTAAGACGTAATTATATTACGGATGATTACCTACACTGTAGTGTGTATTTAAATCTTTTTTTTAATTTTAAGTAATTAATTAAATTGTCTATAATATAATAATATTAAGTAGTATGTAATATGTAGAGTAGTATAGTACCTTTTTTTCCGTTTGAATCGACGACGCCGCGGGGACTGCGTTAGCATTGCATCCGCTACGCCGCCATCGTTTATTGATATAAATACAATACAATATATACATATGAATACAATACAAGTTACAATGTATGCAACAAAAAGTAATACAGATAATATACAATACAATTGACTACCGGTATAGCATACTTTACACAGAGTTATTACAAATGATATAATAATATTATATTAGCTGTTAAACTAACATGCGTTACTAAATAACAGCAATTGCTAAATAACAAAAACAACAAAAAATACAATAGAAATTACTACAATAAAGTTACTACAATATACATTACTACAATGTTTGCAATACAGAGTTAATATAAATATATAAACTATTATTAGCTACGAACATAGCGTACTTTACGCAGAGCTATTACAAATGATATTATAATAGTAATATTAACTGCTAACATACCGTGCATTACTTAATTACAGCAAATGCTAAATAACAAAACAACAACAAAATATACAATAGAAGTTACTACAATAAAATTACTACAATAGGAATTACTACAATGTTTACAGTACAGAATTATTACAAATATATAAGCTACTACTAGCTACCAAGATAGCGTACTCTACACAAAGTTATAACAAATGGTATAATATAATTAACTTACAGCATAACATACTTTACTAAGTAACAACAGATACTATACATCTAAGAAGGAAGATATCATGACTAACGCAGTATATACTATAGCATTTCAAAGTAAGAAGATACTGATACTCACTCGGGGCAGGATTGGACGTAAAGTCTGATCCTGCAGCCGTTGAATCCTCAGGGAAATAAGCAGGCGTAATCTGCGCAATAGGAAAAGGATTTGATATTCACTCGGGGCAGGATTGGACGTAAAGTCTGGTCCTGCAGCCGTTGAATCATCAGAGAGTTAGACAGGCATAGCCTGTCTAGTACACATCGTCACCAATTAATAAAAAGAAACAAAACAAACTATTCTAGCGCGGTTTGCTGATACGTCCGTTGTTGTACACAGATCATTGGATTATCTTCCTCTGTCTTTCCAGCTCCTCCTTTTCGCATATTATTGTCTCCACCATAACACTGAAGAGTTGACCATGAATACGTGCCGCATCTATGATCCTCTTCCTCGTCATTACGTCCTCAGGAAGATCATTCAGCTCAGGACCGCACAGCAGGTACTCGACATCATCGGGTTCAGTAACTCTGCCAACCGCAGCCACCAATTCACGTCTGAATGGAGCCCAGAACAGACAGCGAAACAGAGTGTGTTCAGCATCATCCCATGCCGCATCACAGTGGACACACGCTGGGCTATCTACTCTCTTCCTCTCGTATAAATAGCTTTGAAAGCAGCCATGGCCCGAAAGGACCTGAGCCATACGAAAACTCACTTGCTTTGGTCCGCGATACCACCACCTAGACAGATTGGGTATCAGCCGTCTAGTCCATGCTGCCTTAGTGGTCGATTCCCACAAAAGCTGTCACTGTTGCAACGTGTCCACCATCATGTCCTGCCCTAGAGTAGGCGGCACCAGCTTTTTTTGTTTCCTCGGATCTTTTCCTAGCCACAGCTTGCAGGAACCCGATGGCCCAGTATAAAGACCTCAGGGTCACGATATATTTTCTTTTTTGTGAGAACAACGCACTCCGACTTATCTGGCGCTAGTTCAAGTCCGCTTGCCGTGATCGACTCGACTATATCTGCTAGAGTAGGGTTCACTAATTCTTCTGCAAGTTGGGCGTTATGGGCCACCGCCACCACCGCGAGATCGTCCGCGAAACCAAGCAATTTGACACCACCACGAACAGGTATACGCAATAAGGCGTCATAAAAAATGTTCCACAGTGTGGGCCCTAAAACCGATCCCTGGGGGACCCCACACGTGACTGTCAGTTCGGCATCCTCACCCACCAACAACCTCCTAGAGGATAGATAGGACCTCAGGACCGCCACTAGGTACCCTGGGGTCGATACTCTGCGTAGCGCGGCATCCACCAGACGCCAGGGAGCCGAATTAAAGGCGTTCCTGACGTCCAGAGTAACCAAAACACAAAGGTGCCTATCCTGCACTGAGCCGCTACCGGCCACTTCGGCTACTTTGAGGACTTCATCAATAACGTTAATAGTTGATCTTTGCTTCCTGAAGCCAAACTGGTTTTCGCTCAGGGCGTTCACAGCAGTAAGATGGCTGTTGAGCATATCCAGAAGCAGCCTCTCAAATACCTTACCGGCACCATCCAATAAACTGATTGGGCGATAACTGGAAGGGATGTCCCGCGGCTTCCCCTGTCCCTTATAGAGAAGGACCAACTTCGCCCGCTTCCAGTCCGAAGGGAACTCGCCCCTCACCAAGCAGGTGTTATAGCATTCAATAAATGCGCTTGGAAATTTTGCATACGCAAGTTTAATAATTTCATTGGGGACTAAATCAGGACCCGGCGCTTTACCTAAAGGTAATTTAGCAATAGCCCTACCGACCTCTTCTGGTGTAAATAAAGGTACCTCGGCGGGTAGATCTGACAAATTCATAACGACCGACGGCACACTAATATCTGCTGGTATAAGATCCCAGGCAATCCGCGGAGAAGACGGGAACAAGCCGCGCGCCAATTTAAGCAAAGTGGCTTGATCAAGAGCCGGAGGGCGATGACCTAGCCTCTTCGTGACAAGCCTGTAGGGCACGCCCCATGGGTCACTGTCGACCGTACGACACAACTCCATCCAACTACTTACTTGAGCACTTCTAATAGCCCGTTTGAGCTCTGCCCGCGTCCGATTGTATGCCTCCCGCTCCATAGCTCTATCGTTCTGACTGGACCTACGACCCGCACGTTGGTAATTTCTCCTGGCAACAACGGCGGCCTTCCGCAGTGCGGAGATGTTATCATTCCACCAGTACATGGGGCGCTTCTTATTGAAAGTTACCCTACGCGGCATAGCCACGTCACACGAGGCAGTGAGGAGATAGCCGAGCCTGTCGGCGTACTCCTCAGCTGAGACGTCGGCTGGTAGGGGATGGGGAGGTCCAGCCAGTTCCCAAAAAAGCATTACAGCATCCAGGTTCAGTTTCTTCACCGATCAGCCAGGTGCCCGCGTCCGTCTTGTTATCGAAGGGGCCGAAAGTGTGCCTGAGCAAGTCAACTTATAGCTAATGTATAAGTGGTCGCTAGCAGAATACTCGTTGTCCAAAACCGTCCAATCTGTAACATGCAGACGACTCGTGGGGGTGACGCGAGCGAGAGTGATGTCAATCACTGAGGCCGCATTTACCCGTCTGTATGTTGGCCGAGAGCCT
The DNA here is from genome assembly GCA_014851325.1 of Pentalonia nigronervosa. NCBI lineage: Eukaryota > Metazoa > Arthropoda > Insecta > Hemiptera > Aphididae > Pentalonia > Pentalonia nigronervosa. Next base: position 4,178 of record JACXSJ010004958.1, on the reverse strand, counting down.
TCATTACAGACGACAAGTCCGAGCGTAGAGGCTAGATCCGAAAGTAAAGAACCCCTCATGTCTACAGTCGAGGAACCCCATTCTGTGGAATGTGAATTGAAGTCACCAGCAATGACAAGTTCAACCTGCGTTCCCTGGAGGTGCCGGACTGACTCCTCCAAACCTCCCAGGAAAATATCAAAATCTTGAATCGAGCAATTAGGGGAACAATAACAGCTGTAAACCACCAGCGAGTCAAATCTTACCCAAACGAAACCAATGCCGGCGCCGCGATCAGAAATAATCTCATTGGAACCTCTCGCAACCAATATAGCGCTTTTCCCGTCCAAACTCTCAGCCCAATGGTCAACATCACCCATAGGACGGTGGAAGTCATATATGACCGCAAGCGAGGCATCGCGCTCCACCATTGACTGCAGTAATAACTGTTGAGCCGCCCAGCAATGATTTAGGTTGATCTGTATCACTCCAATATCCACCGGTTGTCTTGAAACTGGTGTACTCCGAGCTAGACTACCGCTGGAGGCCATCATGTTAGCTTGCTGATCACCGGGTTAACAATCTTCGTGAAGGCACTAATAGTCTCCGGCGCGGCACCATAGCTCGCAGCCTTTATTATATCGACTCTGTTCGCCGCGTTAACAATCTGTGCGAAGAATCCGGCCTTTTCGGCTGTGGCGCAGCAGCTTGAGGCCCTGTGGCCAAGCTCCCCGCATCTTCGACAGCACTCTGTCCTATCAGGTCCATTGCAGTCTTTCGACAAATGCCCAAAGACTAGACAACGGAAGCATCTGACTCTCGGCTCTACCATTCTCACCCGGCAGCTGACCATGCCGACCCGCAGCCTAGCAATGTTAACGATGCCTCTCGCATTTCCTTCAGGGAGCTACACCAGTGCTGTCTGGGAGCCACCGTATCTTTTCCTGAGGCTAACAATTCTAATGGCGTCAAGACTAACGCCAGTTACTTTGGCTACAGCCTCGGACACCTCCACCTCGCTAGTCCACTGATCCACATCCCTTACCTCGATAAGGGCCCTCTGCTGAAGTACTCTAACCTCCACATTATCACCGGCCGTTCTGACGACTTCCGCACGCACCTCTTCGATTCGTGCTTGGTCCCCCCGAACTTCGATTAACAGACCGCCCGACTTGGCCTGTCGTAGGCCAACAACGCTATCACCAGTTATGGCGGTATCCACACCGTTGCGGATCTTTCTCGTTAATTCGGGAAATTCGTCCTTCCTCACATTAACAAGTATCGCCGACGGGCGCATTTTCCGGCGAGGCTGGGCAGTTGGACGTATCGCGGTTTCTCTGCCATCCAACGATACATCAACCAGCGCGGCCGACCTAGGTGGCTTGGCATTTCTCCTTACCACCTCCGTCCAGGAGGGGGTAGGTGGGTCCCCCTCGACTTCAAATGCCTCCTGGGGTTCCAACTGACCGGACGGTAAAGACGCAACCTCCCGGTCCCACCAGCACGGCGACTGGGTCTCGGCGTCTTGGGTCGGCTTGGGGGTCACCGGAGCTTTAATGCCAGGACCTATGCACGAAGCCGCCGCGTTAAAGGCCTTAGTCATTACTTCGCGGTTTTCCTTGAGACCGGAAATAACCGACAGCAACTCATTAATCACCTCACGCGCTTGTTCGCTGCGGATCTTCGCCGATACTGCTTCAAGTTGCGACGCCTTAGCTAGTAGTAGCTTGAAACCGCCGTCCTGTACCCCTAACGTTTTGCCCAGGGATTTAAGGGCCAGATACTCCTTGCTCAAAGAGCCTACGGTTTCCTGTTTCTTCATGGGCTCTCCCGAGGAGTCCATGGCAAGGGGGAGGTCCAGTGACCCTTGCCCCCTTTGCTACTACCACTTTTCCTGGCCCGTGAATACGACTCTGGTGCGCTTACCGAATTCGAAGGTATCAGCAATGGCCCACCGGAGATCAGAGTAGTATAGTACCTACTAAATACTAAAAGTAGTGTGGTTTTTAAAATACTTCTCATATAGTTTTCTACTGTCGTCTGTGATAACTGTTTCGTTGTTAGTTTTATAAACATCTAGTTTTTAAAATCAATAATTAAGTTCCTAAGTCATACGCTCGCTTGAAACATATTTATCACTGTAAATAATTTCTTCTCTTAATAATACTTTGTTTTTTTTTTTTTATTTATACTCGTCGTAAAATACCTATAACATAATCATATGTTTTTAACATAATATCTCAATAATAATACGATTTATTATCGCAATTTACAGTAAATAATATCACTACTTCTAAAATATAGCAGTTAAAAGCTACTGCCTAGTGCCTACTACGGTAATTCGTGATTACCGATTAATGGACAAAGTAGCAATCACTGCTATTTTCACAGTGATTTTTTTTTATCACAATAGCATATTCACAGTGTGATAAATATTTTTCACAGTTTAACATCACTTTATATTATTCATATCGGAAGATTTTAGTATTTTACCACGGAAATTTATAATTTTGAACAATTTCAGCGAGGGCATTCTTGGTTTTAGACATTGTTGTAGACAACCACGAAATTGATCGTATTATACAAACGCGCGGTTTATAGTATAATTTTTATAATGTTCTTATATATTATTATTATACGCTTTCGTCGTACGATTATAGAACATCATACCAATTTTTTTCGTAAATGATACTTGTATATTTAATCAAACCGTAGAGGCTAAAATATATATTTTCCCGTACTACACACTTTATATACAACTTTATTTTATTGTAGAGGGCTTTGCCTTCCACCCTCTCCTCCAACAAAATGCATTTAAACCATACACACGAATTCATTATTATTTTTATTAGTTAATTTATGAATTATTAATTAAAAAGTCTATGAGTACAAGTGTATTTAGTTTTTGTCATTTTAAATAAAAAAATTCACTACAAGGCCATGACCATGCACTGATATTTCTTTGCTGGGCATCTTTAAAAACTGTGCACATTGAATCACTAATTTATTGGGATACCTCAAGGTGTTGTGCAGAGATAAGTATATCTAAAGGAGCTTCTTTAGTTTTGTCTTCTCTAGGTAAAGTAGAAAAGCAATGTACTTATAAACATTTAATATGTTCTTTCAATTTCAAACGATTAAAAAATACATTTTTTCTAAGGACGGTATCGCCAAAAGAACAAATAGCTTGTATATGTTTTTATTATTTTGTGTGTATAAATACTGTACCTAGATACTGATCACATATGGAGAAAATCATTAATTTCTTATCTTTAGTTTGAGGAACTGTTTCAAAACAAGCATTTGTATTTATAATTTTACTCTCAATACCAATTTTACTCATCGAATCAACCATTTATTTTATATTGTAACAAAATGTCAAAATATATATTATATATATATGAATTATGAATCGATCAGTCAAAAATACAATAAGAAAAAACAGTTAGTCCATTATACACTAAGCATTTTGTACTACACTCAATTTTAGTCCCCGAATCATGATATAACTTATAACTAAAGAAACTTATATACTCAAATCAAATCAAATCAATTTTTTTTTCTATCAAATAAGCAAATTTTTTATTATTATTTCATGATTTTATAATTTGGCTCAAATTTTAAACCATAAAACACAAATAACAATTATTATTTACTTAACACAATATTAATTAGATAAATGTATGAAAACAGAAATTTAATTTTAATAACAAAATTATAAACACATTAATTAACAAGTCCAATTTCTTTTTCCCAATCATATTGTGTATACATCATATCTTTTAATAAAGTTTGACCATTAATTTTGTCAGGTTTGTTGTCTGCTACAATATCGACATTGTCTAAAAATACAAAAAATAAAAATTTAAATACAAGTAAAAACAAAATTAGAAGAATACTAAATTTAAACACTTACCAAATAATGTTGGCTTCAACATACATAACGATTTAGTAAACTGTGGTAAATTATATCTGGCCACATTTGATATAGCTTTCACTAAATTATATGATACTTTACGTTGACACAAGAATTCTGGTAATAAAGTCAACCAGCTACTAAACTCTTCAACTCTGAAAAAAATTAGAAAGTTTAAATCAACAATGCATCTAATCAACATAGTTAGGAAACTAGATGTATAAACATTATAACTTACTCTTCAGATATTTTCAAATGTGTTTTTGATGCAATTGAACACAAG
>JACXSJ010004957.1:0-10179 GCA_014851325.1 Pentalonia nigronervosa | reverse complement strand
CTTTTTGTCCAATGATAAAAAAAAGAGTCCGGACTTTTTGATCGTTTACCCGTGTAGTTCACACGATGTATAAAATAATATAATATGCGAGATTTGAACTTTGAACATTACATACGCCTACCTAACATATTATGCTTTACATATTAAAATATGTGCTTGGAGGTTTAATGTTCTACGTTTTTTATTTTCCTTTTATGAAATTTAGTTTTCAGGAACTACAATTTTAAATAATCTTATGTTGGACTTGGATTAATAGTTGAATGTCTTCATTAATTAAATTGTCCTGTTATAATGGTCATAGTCCATATTCATACTTAGTTATACTTAAAAATGACTTACCTCTACTCCCCGGTACAAGTTACTACATATCTATCCAAGTAATTGGTATATTTATTTTTGAATCTCATTTACAGGGTGATTTTTTTTTATCAAAGTACACACTGTACGATCTATTTTACGGAAACACAACTGTTTTGTTATTTAAAATAATGTTACCCAAAGAAGTGTAAAGAATATAATAAATAATTTATCATAATCCACACAGTTCTTGACTTGTAGAGATTAAACTAAATAATGTAAATTTTTATGCAACGTTTAAATAAAAAATATTATTTAACATGATTAAAATATATTATGGTCCAAAAAATCAAAATTTATTTAAGTCTGTATAGTCTGATAAAAGTTAAAAATAGCATTTTTTTACAGACCATTATAGGTGGTACATACATAATTATAAAAAACAATAATAATTATTACATACATTTTCGTTATTTTAATATTATATATTGGAAGATGGGAGTCAAAAAAAAGGTCTGAGGAAAAAAAATCCTATTCAATTTTTTTTGTATAAAAAAAATGTTTTGAATTAATCATAATATAAATAATGAATAATATAATAATGTAACATAATTTGTTAATATTTATTTCACAGAAAATTTCCAGTGGGGATGCTTCTTATGCATAATCGCGTCATGGATTTTATATATTATAATATGGACATTATACATTTCATATTTTATCTTATAATACAGATTAGTTTTGCTATCTATTACCTTACCTTCTAATACACATTATTTTGCTATCTTTCCAACTAAACCTAATCTTCCTTCTATTACTATAGGATTTATAACAACAAATCAAATCGGACTTTTTTTCCGTTTAGTAATTTTGTAGTCAGACTTTTTTCTGAAAAAATAAAATCGAACTTTTTTCGGGACTTATGGTAAGATGTACAGGTCGTTGATAAAACGTACGCTCTGTTAAGTCTCTTGAGAAATTTGAAGATTAATAATATTTATAAATATACACACATCAAACCATTTTGGTATAGTAAGATGAAATAATTTTAGTTTTATAATTTTTAAATAGGTACCGTACATCACTTATAATTAAAATGTATTCTGAGAAATAATTTAATCTCCCAATATAGTGAGCAACATAATATTATATTAATGTGATAATATTGTTATATTATTTACTCTATATACTGTGGATAACAGGTAATGTAAGATCAAGAGACGCCGTCTTTCATTTTTATAATAATATGGAAACTAATATGTACATGCCTTCTGTGTTTTTATTTTATAGACTGATGTTATCCGTCGGGTGGCAGCTGTTTAGACGACACTGTGATAAAATATTGTCTATACGGAATCTTTTAAATTGTATATTTTGATTATTTGTAGAATATATTATTAATAATGTCAAAACACTACCGAATTCATTTTTTGAAATCCAAGTAGAAAAATAATCTGTTAATTGTTTTGTCTTACCATTTACACAATTATACTTTCAACAACTTAATACATTATTAATTATATTTAATTTAGAAAAACCTCAGTGCTTAATTAATTTTTAGTTTTATTAAAACCTTTTTTTTTTTGAAATAATATAGTTTAATACTACAAAAATATTTTCCTGTTTGATGAACCTTAGAAAATGGTAATCGATTTTAAAGTCCGATGGACAAAAAGTCAGAGCACATTTTGTTGTCGGATTAAAAGTTAAAAATATAAATTATTATTCATTAAAATATATATTTATTTTCCTATTAAATATTTTATTTAATAATTATTTCTTATACATATAAGATTATATTGTGAATAGATTATTATTTTCATTGTAGTTTGAATGATGTTTGTACTGACTAAATACTACATTTTAATTAATGTTTGTAAACTGTAGATAAGTATAAAGAATAGTAATCAAATATAGTACTATATAAGAAAATTAATTACATTTTTAAATTTTTTATTTTATGAATAGAATATTTTGTATTTTTATTTTTGTCTAACATTAAAAAAATAGACTCTTCATCCGGAATTCGTAAAAATAGAGCATAATATTGTAAATAAATTAATAAACCAAAATAAATTCTAAATATTATTTTAAGGAAGTCTAATAAATAGTTGATGCACATTTTACAGTCTTCTAAAATATACATTATATATATAATAAATTGCATATTTTTACCGTTTCTATCGGAATAAAAAATAAATAAACTATACATAATTTATAACTATAGGTACCTATGCTATTTTAGACTACCATAGATCAAAAATAAAAGAAAAAATCTGTGTGGAACATAATGACGATAGTAGGGATATTCCGATTTTTTTTAATGACATTGCTAATCTTATTAGAAAATATAGCGTAATCTATATAATTGTATTATTTGACATTTTAACTTATATTTTATTTTATAGGTATTATTTTAATATAACATTTCAAAATGTTTGTGTCTTATTGTGATTTTTTATAAAAACGTTTTTCTACATTTTTAAATTTGGATATTTTGTACATGAATATTTTGATCGATTACTGTTATTTTAGAGTAGTAAACTTATTGTTTTTAACATTCATATTCTCAATAATTATTTATGTTATAGAAGTACGGCGTTCAGTGACATAAAAACGATTTTAAGATAATTTTCACACTTCGTGCTAAAAAAAATATTCCAACATTATTGTAACGTTTGTAATGTGGCAGTGACGTAAATTCAGTAATGTTTAAGAAAAACAGTTAGATGTAGGTAAAATATACATGACTTGCACTATAATAGTTTAGTATAGATTAATTGATAATTATTATGATCATTTTTATTTTTTATGAACATCAAAATTACATAATATATATATATATTAATTTATTATATTATTTGACTAACTATAATGTACTTTATAATTTACAATATAACTATTTACTATAGTAAGTCACTATATATTGGTGGCTATAAACCTATAATGGTTGTATTCGAATCATTGTAATAAATTTCAACGCACACACCAATTATACTAAAATAAAAAGATTCTCAAAAAAAAAAAAAATCATTTTATAATATTGTCATCATTTTATAGTATCGTATACAAAAAAAATTGTCTATTCTACCAATAACGATTAACTCTATGTAATTCCAAGTTGTTTTTATAAATTACAATAAAAATATTTATAAGTCGAAAATACTTATTATACAATTCACAAGATTAAAATCTTAAAAAAATAATTAAAATATACATTTAATTTTATTTTACAATATTATATTTAATTATTATTCCTTGTATCTACAATATATCAAGAGATATCATTGTTCCGTGTAAAAATTAAAGAATATAGTAAAATATAAAAGTCTGAAAATCAAATTATTATTCATTTCACAAAATTAAAATATTGGTTTCATGTGATTAATAAATAATAAAATTAATATACTAATATTGATCATAACTAATAGACCATAGATCACAAATTGTCAATGACTCAACCACTGTTTAGCATCATAAAAGTGTGTTTAGTAATTTTTGTCCTATATGTATACAGCTTGTGTCAGCATCAAGTGATAAAAGTTTAAGTTTAAAAGTTATAATATGCTGATAACTTGATTTTTTACGTTTTGGATTCAAGTGGAATGGCGATATTGACTGTCTTATATCTGTTTGTATCATCAAAAAATATATATTTATTTGTGTGTGACACGAAAAATTATTAAAGTATTGAATGTGCCGGCAAGTAAAATAATTTGGGAAACCCTGATATGTAGAGTGTGGGTATCTGATGGTAGATAAACACTGTATACATTCAGGTACGCAAGCAATAAATATCAGATTGATACCTATTTAATGGTTTCCATTGTAGTTTGACTTATTGTATTTTATTTTTTATAGTTTTTTTAAATTTTTTATGCAACAATATTATTTGTAAATGTCAGCACAAAAAAATAATAATTAAATTGTGTATAGGAAAATTTAATATTTTTATTTAGTGAATTGCATAATAATTTGTGTTTTCCACTTTTTATTCAATTTGAAATATATTATCGAAATCATATTCAACAATTAAAAAATTGAGTCCAGAATTTTTGACCAATTACCGTTCAAGATACGTTTTATCCACGGATCTGAGCCTGGAAATCGCAATGTCTGAAAAACAGAAAAAAAATTACTCGGAAATAGTCTAAACAAGCCCGTTGGCCAAAACAAAAAGTAGCCATTTTCACAAACTCTATATTATACATTATTATAATAATATTATATATTTATATAATACAGTGTGTTATTTATTTGGTACCTATTCTTTTAGATAATTAGTCAAAATATTCACGGAAAAAATATTTAAACTTAAAAATGTAAAAAAACGATTTTATAAATAACTACAAACATTTTGAAACGTCATTAAAGCCAAAAAATATAAAATACATTTATAATTTAAAATTTAAAATAGTACATAATTACCTAGATTACACTATTTTCTAATAAAATTATCAATAGCATTTAAAAATTCGGAATATCCCAAACATTTTATATTATTCCTTGGATATTTTGATCTATAGATTCATTATTTAATTATTTTAATGTTATAATAAGTATTACAAATTATCCTATACTATCATATTGATTAAATTTGAAATTTATAATTATTAATAATAAATATTTTTTTTAATGATATGAAAAATACAACTAAATAAAACTAATATAAATTAAAATTAAAATATTGGATATGATTAATATTGATTTTAGGTATTTTTCATACAACCACAAAATATACTTTATTGTTTTTCATTTTTAACAGTAGTTATATGCAATGTAGAGTACCTAAATAATGATTTATTGTTTTTTTGATAATTTTGATGTGCATTTTATAAAACAATACAATTGTATATTTTCTTTATATATACAATTTAATGTTTTAATATAATCATATATAAGAGAATAAAGCTGTGTATATACATATTACTATAATAGGTAGGTACTATGCATTTAATGCTGTATAGTTCTAAATGTTGAAATGTGTAATTTTGGTTTTCAAGAATGAGGAACAGATGAGTTTCAAGTTATAAATTAAATATTGGATACAATTTGCTGTATACAGATTACAGGCATACCTTTCGGATAGGTACCATCTGCACGTGGCACATCGTTCAGTCAATTATTGAAATGTAAACACAAATATATTAATACACCTATAACATTATAACAATAGATTAAGGCAAAATATTTTTTGAGATATTTAAAAAAAGGAAATAAAATATAATCGTTTCTAAGTAATTGAATGGTTGATAAAAAAAGATCTTTATAAAATATACATGTGGAGATAAAGGTTGCAGCCTACGGTCTGGGTGTAACGATCACATAAAATCATTATTCATTAGGTAAGTCTTCATTGTCAACCTGTCACATATGTGCAGATTACTGAGGGTTGACTGTAGTCCGTAGACGTTAATACATAATCTAAAAACTTAATGTAGAAAAACTGTAAAAAATAAATACCAAAATAATTACCTAGTTTTAAATTTTATAAAGTCACTTGGATTATTAAGAACTGAAAAAAATCAAGAACATTAAATACATTATGCAAGGACAACTAAGTCTTTAATAACCAACAATACAATTTGTATAGTAGCCAGAAAAGAAGCGCACAGAAAAAAAGCCCAGAAAAAAATCTAAAGGAAAAAAAAATTAAATATAAATGTGAACACGTGCATACTCTACTCATAATTAGTAATTAATAACTCATAAATTATTATAGCCAATATAGGCAATTTTATATGCGGATACTCAATTAATAAGAAACATAAAATTATTTATATTTAAAATTTTTCATTAAATAAATAGGTAAAAAAAAAATTTATATTAATTGAGTATCCGCATATAAAATTGCTTATATTGACTATAATAATTTATGAGTTATTAATTACTAATTATGAGTAGAGTATGCTTGTGTTCACATTTATATTTAATTTTTTTTCGGGCTTTTATTCTGTTGGTTTTTTTTCCTTAGATTTTTTTTTTTGGGCTTTTTTTCCGCCATTCAATTTGTATTTATGTATTTATTGTATCTATATGTATATCCCTAGCAGTACTGTACCACAGAAAAGATGAAATCTATTAATAATTTCATCTATTCTGTGACTGTATCATTGTATAGTGGTACGAGTTTAGGTCAAAATATCTAAGGACAATATATCTAAATCAAAATACCTTAATAAACCTAAATTAATAATAATATATTACAATTTTAAATAATAATCGTTGAACTGTATTAATGCTTTATTGAAAGCTAATAAATAAAGAAATAGAAAACAATTACATATAAAATATTATTATTAAATTCAACAAGCTCAACTAATTTATAATACAGTGAATTGCATTAATTTTACAAGTTAATTTTATTATTATGTTAGAAAATAGTGTTGTCTAATAATCTACGTAATTGAATTATTGTTAATTATTAAATGTTTGTGTTTATTTATAAAAACGTTTTTTTATATTTTTAAATATGTATATTTTGCTTTTGGGTATTTTGACCGATTACCACAGTATTATTATTAGAATATCACAGTATGGTAACAATTACACATCAAAATAATTCGTTTAACATAATGCGTAATTCATTGTATTTCTTTTGATTGTAAAATACATAAGTAGATAAGTACCATTTTTTTTTCATATTGTATCACAACCGAGGTGGAAATCACCATGGTATCAGTAGTTAAGCGCTTACGTCTTACATTTCATGTAAAAATGAGAAATTTATCTTGGATGATTTTCTTAAAAAAAAATCCCATGAAGAAACTAACCACGGAAAAAGTAACCCTAGAATAAAAATTATGTGTACCTAACACATATTCATGAGATTTCAATGTCAATCAAAAAAATGGTCAATTTGTTTAGCCATAATAAATTTGTAATGTCAATAATGTGGGTATCAATAAAAAAAATCATTATATTTTGACTCATATTTTTTTTTAGATATTTATAGGTATGAGAAATTTTCGATTTTTATTTACCTTATTTTCAATTATTGTCGAAAATAATTTTTCGCTCAGTAAAAAACTTGAAAATTTAATTTGTATAGTTAAAAATGTATAATATATTCAATTTTTAAAGCTAAAAGTAAGTTTGAAACAAGGTTTCTCGTAAATAGTTAATATTTTAACACAAAAAATTTAAAAAATATATTAACACAGATTTTTTTTTAGACACATTAAGTTCAGATTTGGACGAAATTAGATATCTAAACTAAGAATAACGATGTTAGTTATTTTATTGTAATTTAAAACCATTATTCGTGGCAATTTAAAACTTGTGTATATTATATATTTTTTTAAACGCAATAACATTTTCAAAATATTGAGATTAATTTTAAGCTGTTAACTATTATACCATAAACCTATTCACACTGTTCAATAGTAAATGAATAAATTTATTTAATCTGTGGTTCTACCACAAGGATTGTTATTGACTCAAAAGTTAATAATACAATATGATAGAAACAAACACTATCAAAATAATTAAATATTAATTACTATCTATCATTGTCCATTATGTCGATTATTCATCATATAATTGGAATTTGACACATCATCCATAACAATAACTATTTTTTAATTTCGCACAATTGTATATGGAGTTATATTGGTAATATTTCAGATCATAATAATTCAAATAAAATATATATACATATAAATTATAAAAAGTTCAGATGGTAAAAAATTAAAAATATGCATCATATTCAATTGGATAGTACTTAATATATTACTTATTTAGAGTTAATCTTATATATATTTTTGAATTGAAATTACTTATGCAACTAGAAATTAATTAGTGAGAAAGAATAAAGAAATTTTATCAATAACATATTAGTTTTGTGTAAAAGTTGTATTGGTGGTGCACTGATATGGTAATAAAGTGATATTTTTATTATGGCAAAGCGAAATATGTTTATTTTATAATTATAATTTATGAATAATGACAAAATACTTCCACTGAGAAGTCCCTTCATTACCTACCTATGTTATGTCCATAAATTACTATTTTATTTTATTAATCAAGCAATTTAACTACCTTTTAGCTTATTGTATCATGTATATCTGACAGATATATAAATTAAAAATTGTATTAAAAACAAATAAAATACAATGTAGGTATTTTAAATATATCTAGTAGGTATCTACACTCTAGGGCTTATACATAAAAATTCAAAAAAAAAATAAAAAATATAACAAAATAGATATCTCAACAACTATTTAACCCACAATTGTATGTTCAACATTTTTGGCTGGTACCCATTTAAACTTTACATTATCCATACTACTGAGCTAAAATAATTTATTTTGGTCAATAATTTACAGTATATCTGCATTATGCATACACTGTGAAGTCGCCCTCACTGTTAAACATATTCTCACTGAGTGTAAAGTTTACAACTTGGAGAGAAGAAAACAACAAATATCCGACCACCTTGCCGAAACATTTATCCTCGAACCTACCAATATCATCAAGCTCATAAAATTTCTATCAGTAACACATTTCATCAACCTATAGTGTAACAAACTCCCACAAACCTTCACACTACAACAATATATCATAATCATTATAAATTCCTAAGTTAACTATTTCAATATTTATATCCAATATTTATACTTATTTTATTTTGTTTATCTTACTTATTTTATTTACAAAAAATAAAAAATGTTATTTACTTATATTAACTATATTAAAATCTACATTATGTAATGCATAGTTATGTCTAATGGCCACAGCAGTTGTTGATTATTTTTCTCAATAAAAAAAATTTAATTTTGAATACATTTGTCTAATTGGGTAGTGAATTAAAGCTTATGTGTATTGTTTTATTAATTTATCGATGGCATATGGTGTTATATTAAAATAAAATTATATATTAAACATTGTGTGTCCATAAATATATACAATTATATATTAAAATAATAAATGTTAGCTGCCAGATTATTAAACTGGCCACAAATAAAAACAAATTAAAACATACACTTCAAATAACACAAAACTGCTACAAATTGTGTATTTCAATAGATATGTCACAAAAAAATTAAATTAAATTTATTCTGTGGTTAAAAAAGTTCTATCAAATGCAAAATATATTTGGAATATTTTAAAATGAACTAATCTCTCACATAAATTATAGTAGTCAATATTTTATTAAACACGTTTCTGAAATGTACAATTTAGAAGATAAACTAATAATTTGAATGACAATAATATAAAAAAGTGCAAAAAAAAAAAATAAAAGATCAAAATATCATTTGTTTAAATATTATAAATAAAAAAAAATTGTAATAATAATTAAATAAATAAAAGTCTTAATGTTTAACAAGTGGAAAATCATTAAACATATATAATGATAAAATTAATGTAAATGTTTTAAATAGAATAATGAAATAAAAATAAAAACTAGTCTTTTAGTCACATAAAATAGAAATTATAAAAAACAAAAATAAAAAATTCATACGAATTATAAAACAAATATTTATAAAAATCATTCAAATGTTTAAAGCACAAAATTATGTAAAAATGTAAATTTTATAACAATTCAATAAAAGATACAGACATAAAAATATAAAAGGAAAGATTGTTAACAATTAAAATAATATTTTAGATAAAATAACAAATATCAGTCACAAACAATAACAATTCAACTAAAAAATTGCATATGTAATATGAAGATTATATGGAACAATACTGAAAATATTAGTCAAAGTTTCTAGGAATTCTATGGACTTTATATCTTAAAGTATCAGCAAACATCAACGTTTTGTCGATTTGATGTTTCATGAACACTTGGTTACCAATAATTAACATTGTACATTCCAAATATTTGTTGATGGATATTCCGAGTAGGCTCTGGGCAACAAGACGAGGGGTCATATT
>JACXSJ010004956.1:0-10181 GCA_014851325.1 Pentalonia nigronervosa | reverse complement strand
TATTGCATATTTACGATAGCGATGGTCGTTATAATTTTATCGAAATAGAAAATATACATGTTAAATTTCAAATGTGATCGCTAGCCGCACATAATGACAGGGCAGATCTCGGGTTGAAGACCCCTGACTTATGATATTCAATTAATGCATACATTTATTTTAGTAATTTATAGTATATCTAGAGAAAAAACTAAAAGACTTAGGATCAGGGAAGAGGTTGATTTTATTTTATATGAAACAGAAAACCTCCATGGACCATCTACTTATAGTAACAGTAATTTTTAAAATAAGAGTACATCAGATTTTAATAGGGATGCCGTTCAATTACCAGCTAATACTTCTGAAAAACATTAAAATAAAAGTGAAAACACATATTCTCAGTCAGTATTTAATACTTTTGAAATATCAGGTTAAAATAGTATTAAAATTGAAGTTGAAAATAATGATGATTCGTTTATATTAAATGAAATTTTTATTATTGGAATAGTATTTGAAATGAAAAAGGATTTTTATGAAAAGCCTATTCCATAAATATTATTAAATATTTATGAAATTAATAATATATCGCTAACTCATAAATAATGATCTTATAATTTTATTAAAAATAAAATTATGTTATTGGAATTGAATGCATAAAAAATAGTCATTCCAATTATACATGATATTGATGGACAGTAATTAACATTTTTTTTGTCTGAGGTGAATATAACAAAACTATTTAAATACTTATGAATTTAGATTTATTTTATTATTCACAGCTTAGTTGAATCTGATTTTTATTAACTAGTAATATATTTTAAATTATTAATAATTTTATCATTAAGTAATCAACTAAAAATTATAATAAAATTACCTTACCTTAATAACCTTACCTTACCCTAATACATTATTTTTTTTTTTATAAAATGGTGGCTTAGTTGACTTGCATATTAAGTAATAAATCTAATATTGAACTATACTGTTGAACATTTAACTTCTTTTATTGTAAAATATTTAAATATTTTTTTTTAATATTAAGCATATACAAAATTATAATATGTTACTTGTGAATAAATGTTTAATTGTTAATTTATGTTTTTTAGATTTTTAAATATTGTATATTTTTAATTTATTATGACATGGACTATTGTATGTTTTGAAGAGGAAAACATTGTTAAAGTAATGTCTGATTATTGGTTAAAAAATGGTTATTGTGTAGAGCCGAAGAAGAGTGTAAATAATTATAAAAAAATTGTTGCTCGCTGTATTAAACCTAATGTAATATATTTTTACTATTTTAAGGCAAGATCTATGTCTCACAATATTGGTAAAGACTATACTAATTATTTACTCGGTTTCAGTATTTTAATGTTTATATTATTATTTTAGTTAGTTTACACGATGCATGAGCAAAACTAAAAATTGCTGAAGAAACCTCAGAATTATCTACTTTTGAAAATGAAAAGTCAACTCGAAGTGAATAGCACCGTCTACTTGATTACTGTTATAACATCAAATAAAAAGTAGAAACTAAGAACTTAAAAAGAAAATCCAAAGTAGCCAAAAAATCGAAATTATACAGATTCTGCAGGAATTTTTATCGAAGATCCTTCTCTACTCAACCATAGTGATGGTAATACATTATATTATATTTTAATTTATAGTTTGGTGAAAAAGTTAGTGACTAAATATGTATTAGGTAATATTTTGAATGAACAAGTTATCCCCAGTATAGAAAAATATTATTTTTTTATTTTTCTAAAGATTTATTATTTATATTTTATAATTGATTGTAATACCTTGTAATGAAAAGAATTTTGATGACTATGATAAAAGTAATGTAGACAAAAGTTATATTCTTGAGTTAAATCGTCATTCAGGTTTAAAATCAAATATTTCATACTTTTATGCATTTTTATTTAAAACATTTTTTTTTTATTTTTTTTTTATTTTTATTTTTATAATATTAACAAAATTTGAATATTGATTATTTTACTGTTATATTTAATAATAAAAAAAACTTTGAAATTAAGAAATTTATATAATTTATGAATTGTTAAAATTATACTACTTCTTAGAATTTAAGACTTAGACCATGTAATTTAGTTTTTTTTTAGTTCTATTGGTATGATGTTTATATTATTTTATATATAGTAAATAAAAAAGTTATAATTCAAATAATTTGTTTTAATTTATTATAGGTTAGGATGATGTTAATGTACTAAATTCTCGATCAGGGAAATGGAATGCAACTAAAATAGATAATAATACCATGATTGTTTTTTATTATAAAAAAATAGTATACTACACCCAGTATATCCACATCTATTTTTAATAAATCTCCATATTATTTGCTAAATCTAGAAAAACTAAAAAAAAAAATAATAATTAGTTATTAAAATAAAATATAAAAATGTTATGAAATATAATACAGTAACTGTGAGTTTATTTTGTATGTTTTTATTTTTAGTTTCATCTAACTCAACATCAGACTTTAAAATTATTACAAATTAAGAGAGACTCCAAATCACTATTATTTTCTCCTAATAGAAATAATAACATATTTATGAATAATGGACACATTAAATCTCATTTGTCATCTCCCAAAATTAACTATTCTTTTTAATTAAAAAAAAAAATTATTGATAAAGGGTATTTATATTCAATTATTTAAGTAATAATCTAACTTTAGTGATAGAATTGCTTATTGTTGCTACTCGAATTTTGAACTATTAAATTATACACATTCATAGTTTATATTATGTTTATTAACCTTCAAGTTATTTTGTTTATTGTGAATTAGGTAAATGTTTCTCATTTTACAGATGACAATATATAAATAAGAATGACTCAAATTCTGAAATAAGAAACAATTACTCAAAACTTATAGTTAAACAATATCCTATATCTCTTAACATTCTGTTGTCTATTTTTTTTTTCATAATAGTTTATTATGACCCTTATATCCTAATATCTCAATATATTTTTTATATATCTATCATTGTATTTATTATATTGTATTATATTATGTTTATTTAAATATGTTAGTGTTACTAATTGTCATTATATTTTGTAGACATTGTAAATCAACTGGTACGCTCAACTGGAAATTTTAAAAACAAAATGAGAGAATCGAGTAAAATAATTAACTCTTTAGGAAATATTATAATGAATATTGTAGAAAATTGTCATTCTGTTATATGTTCCAACAGTGCATATGATAATTGTCTAGACGATGATATGTATTGCTTTCTATTAACAACAATTGGAGAATTAAACATTTTTGAAGAAAAGCTGTCATCTGACAATATATTTTATAAAAAAAAAATGGTAAACAATAGATGATATAATAACAACAAAATAGTAGTAAAAATATTTCTTATATTTTTATTATACATCAATTTTTATTTTAATAATTTTACCTATTGATAGCATATTTATGTAATTCAATATTGATAAAATATAAAAGTTATACTAATATACTGAAATATATAAATAATCAATAAACATATTTAATGAGTCAATAGTTGGCTAAAAGTTCTTTAAAAATAATGTAGTCTATTATATTTGAATGAGCTATAAATAAATCAATTTTTTGTATAACCTAACATGAAGTTTTTAATGCATGTAAAGGAATTTAAATAAATTACATATCTATATAAAATATTTATTTTTTCATATTGTATAATGCAGATTGTCAGGATAGAAAGATCAATTATTTCAGAAACGACTAAACAAATCATGTCTAAAATCTTTCGTGATAATTTGCTTACACCAGCGGTTCCCAAACTTTTTCGTCCTCGGAGCCTATTTTTAAGAAGAAGTTTCTCGTGAAGCATCAAGAAATATTTAACGTTCATTTGCATTTGCCTGTGTTCTATGAAGTATAATTAACACGAACTGTATACATATGGGAGTCAAAATAAAATTATATTTATGAATAAAGGAAACAATAAATTTAAAATAACTGGAGAAAATATTGTTTATTATTGAAATCTATAAAATTAGAATAAAACTAGTTAAAAATATTTAAAAATAATACAACGTTACATGTATATTGTATACATCTTGAATCACATGTCCGCCGTTCGTTAATACGCGCCATATACTGATAGAATAATTTAGTAATTGAGAATCAAATCTAAATTAAATGGTAGAAATTATCTAGTTTCTAGTATTATCTAAATTCTAAAATTAAATAATTGTACACAATTTTCTTATCTTGATTTTACGTAGTACACGTCACATTGGTGAATTATGGCAAGTTGAGTGTTGACGAGATTTTTATGAAATATATATTCGTTTAAATAATTCAAACAATTTCAAAATTATTAAATTTTTGTGTAGTACGAACGAAGCCCTTGAAAAACCATTGCGGAGACCCAAGGGCTCCGCGGAGCACAGTTTGGGAACCGCTGGCTTACACAGTTTTTGTACCATGACCAAAAGAAAAAATGAGTGTTTTCTCTATTGAAAGCATGCTCTATTATATTTAGTAAGAATTCCATTTTTTGATTATTTTAATAATTGAATTAATTATAATTAATCAATTTCGGGTACTATAAGAAGTATTAGAAAATATAACAATTGTCGAAAAATAGATTTATTGAAGGCAATGAAAATGTATATGGCTAATGCAAAAATCAGGGAAGATGGAAAACAAAAAAAAAATTAATCACAATCAGACACCACAATTATCTCTTTTATTAAAATGATTAAAAATAAAATTGAAATAATTTATAAAATGCATAACAGATTTTATGTATTATAACAGTGTATTACATAATTCATATACAAATATAAATTAAAATAACAAATTATTTTAAACGTTTTTGGCCATTTATTGTTTTTTATTTCGATATGTGTAGATTGGCTTATTGTAAACTTCTTTTGTTTTTTCAAGCTGATTTGGGTAATACAAATAACATTGTAACTCTCTGCGTTAAAACTAACATTTACATATTATTTAGAAAGTGATGACGGATTTGTAAATATTTTTAAAGAATAATCCAATTTAGATGTTTTATGTTTCATATTTCGAAATGTGTTGGATGTCCTATTGTAAGTTCCTGACGATTTTAAAAGCTTTCTCGCCGTGATATCATGGTTAATTCTAATTCCCCCATTTAATACTAAAATTTGCATACTTAGAAAGTGACAACCAACTTATTTTTAAAAATGATTAAATCGGCTTTTTTTTATTACGTATTTCGATATTTATTGACTAGCGTATCGTAAACTTTTATTGTTTTGTCGAGTGTATTCGTTGCGATATAATTACATATTCCAAATCTTCTAATTCATAGCAATATGTGCATACTACTTAGAAATTGGAAACGGACTTACAAGTATGTTTAAAAAATAATGAAATCTAGCTGTTTTTTTTTCGTATTTCGACATGTTTATTAGGTGGCCTATCGTAAGCGCCTAACGTTTTTAAAAGTAGTGCTATGATTACATATTTCAACTTTCTTTTACATGTTACATTGAAAGTGAAAACTGACTTGTAAGAATTAAATATTTTTAAAAAATAATCGAATTTATCTGTTTATTGTTTCGTAGTATGTTATGTGTGGGCTTGCTTATCGTAAACTTCTTATGTTTTCTCTAGCTGTTTGTGATAATACAAATAAACATTACGATTCTCCGCGTCAAAACCAAAATGTGCATACTACTTAGAAAGTGGTAACAGACTAGTTAGTATGTTTAAAAAAAAATTACGTCTGTTTTTTCTTTCTTATTTGATATTTGTTGGCTAGCATATCGTAAGCTCCTAACAATTTTAAAAGCCGACTCGCCGTTCGTGATTTGGTTACATACTAGGGCCCTCAGTTTGGTACGTGTATTGATATACACGTGTACACGTAGTCCGAACATTGTACAATAAAATGTAGGAATACCCATGTATTTAATTACACGTGTTTTTAAAGTTCGTGTACACGTGTATTAAAAGTTCAGATACCCGTGTATTTAAAGTCCAGAAACTTGTATACATTTTTTTTTTATTAATAATATTGCCATGTTATTCTGATGTGTGCTATGTAATTTTCGTGTACCGAGTTATTTTGTCTCTTATATTGTTTGTTATCGACCGATGATTGACATTTACAGATAGATGAAGCCATTACGGCAAGCTGGTCAAAATCTAGAGTTAATATTTTTAACTTTAATTTACGGAACGACGTCCTTGAAGCAACTTTAATGAGTATGATAGATATTTAATAGTGAAGATAATGACATTATTGCAAATTCGTAAATACGTTTTATTAATAAAACTTAAATTACGAGTTGGGTTTTTGTCAATTATTATTATTATTTAATGTACATTTTTTTCTTTCATAATTATACTCTGTGTTTAATTATTATTTCATATTTTTGTTTCTTTATCCTAAATTATTTATTCATAAGTCATCATAAGAAAAAATTCTCTACAATTAATTTTTAATAATTGTATTTATACTTTATAGTTTAAGGAATTATTTTTGTTATTATATTGTAATTTGTTATTAATAAAAATATTCATTGAAAAATTAAATACGAAAATATTTATAATTTATATTATTATGTATGAATTTAATTTGTAATTTATTAAAAGAATTGGTTTGGTTTTGTCGTATTTATAAGTTATCTTTATAGTGTTTTACTGTCAAATATATTATAATACAATCATATAAATAAAACTCAAATTAATAATTATTATTAAAAAAAAGTTTCAGATTTAAAAATTATATAAATTCGTGTTTAATTTTTATAAATGACAATGGGGAGGGGCACATGGGTCACGTGCCCCTGTTACCCATCCTTGTATCTACCACTGATCATAACGTACGGACTTTAAATACACGTATACACGAACTCTAAATACATGTGTACACGTGTATTTTAATAACACGCATTTTAGTACCGTTTTCATAAGAACACGTACGAACGTGTTCTTAGTTACACGCGAAATAGTGACCACTATTACATACCTACTCCAACTCACTACTATATTAACAAAATGTAACATTTTAGATAGTGGTTACAGACATGTAAGTATTTATAAAAAATGTCTAAATTTGGTCTTTATTGTTTTGCATTTCGATATAAGTATTGGCTGTACTAAAGTTCCTGTCATTTTTTCGAGCCTATTCGCATTGATCTGATAATATTTTCTAAAATATATTGTTTTAATACCAAAGCTTACATATTACACAGAAAGTGGCAATTGGCTTTTATTATTGTATTTTTAAAAATGATTAAATTTGGCTATTTATTGTTTCGTGAAATGACTATTTTGTACGATTTCAGTTAGAATATTTTTTTTTTGTCTGGTACTTATATTTTTAATAGCTTTTCTTTTACATGCTGTATTTATCACATGCTTTTGCAATGCTTGGCTGGAATATTCATCATGGTTGTGCTGTAACATATTTGTATTATTTTCATCTGTATACAATTTTGTTATACAGTTTTTAGTTATACACTGCCAACGAATAAGTTTTGTATTACAAAAACCAATTCGAAATTTAAAATTATTTAAAATCAACTGCATTTTACTACGATTACTTTCAATTATATTTTTCATTATGCGAGTGTGCGAAATATTTTTCACGAACTTTAACACAAACTAAAATGTAAAAGATATGGTAAAATCAATAAAATATCAAATTAGAAACACTTTATCTTAAGGCGCCCAGTGCCATTGCCATTTTGTCTTCGAAAACACACTTTATGGGAATAATGATCCCGACTCGAAGAATCAATTAAATTTGATTTTTTTTTACTGATGGAGGGAAATATTCTATAGTCCGCATCGATCTTAGTTTTATAATATTTAAATCTCAAATTTTTAAATATTTTTAAATATTTTAAATCTCAAATTTTTAAATAAGTTTTTTTAAAAAAGATAATTTTAAGCTTTTTTTACAAATTATTTTATATCATGATTTAAAATAAAATAAAAAAAATTGAGTTCAATGCGGGCTGTAGAATAATGTTGTTTATCAATTAAAAAAAAAAATTATTTAAAATATTTAATTGACAATGAGTTATTCATATTCACGTGAAGTCATTTACGTCTGTCGAAATTGGTGACTAATAATTCTTTATTTGTTAGTACTATGGCATGTAGCTGCGAATGCGTTCACGTCGTTTATTACGAATAGTAGAGGGTTATCTTACACTAATAATCATTTACACTCCAACACATTCGCAAGATCGTTCGATGCCGAAACAATAATTTGTTCCTTAATAAATAGTCGGCACTGGGGGTTTTAATGAAGAAAAAGCATAATGTGAACATATTATCTACGTGATAAAATGTATGTACGTATATAACATAATATCTGAATTCTTACAATCAAGGGTTACCAAAATATACAAACTGAAATTTACGGTGGCGGAAAAAGTATAACGGAAAGGTCGATTTTGTCGGAAAATGGTGACGCTTTAGACAAGACACTCAGTTGTACAGAGTATAATTTAACTTGTATTCAAATGAAATATGAGTGGCATAAATTATTTTACTTTACCAGTGACCTGGTATCAATTATACAACAGGCCAAATGATTATTATAATACATTTTGTTAATTAATCAAAATAGTTATACCTATTGATCAGGAGCGTATAAAAAGGGGGATTTGGGGGTCAGATCCCTTCATAGGCCTCTTTATTGTTTTAATGTTCAGATACCTATGTTTAAAAATGTTCCTTCCGTGATATTTGTTTGCAATTGATCTCCCTTCCCCTACTCACAACACAAAAGTTATCTATACGCCACTGCTATAGACGGCGGAATTCCGCGATATAAAACGAATGAAAAATGATTCACGAATCTGGGATATATGAAAACAATATAATAATATACGTAATATTGTGCATAATATTATAATTATAAAAATATTAAAACTTTTACAATACTCCCATTCTATTTTAATTTGATAAATTTGAGTGCCATGTGTGTATTTTTTCCTTATGTACTAACTACTAAGTAAAAGTTAGTTCTAAACAGGGCTTGCATTTAAAAAAAAAAGAAATTACGTTATTTACAATTTAAAAGTTATACAATTTTTTTATTTATCGTTTTTTAGAAGTAAAACGTTACACTGTTTTTTTTGTTTATCATCGTTTATCGTTAAAAATAATATCTAATGTAACTAACAGTCAAGGTTATCACTAAATTATAGTCTAACCCATTAAGAAACTCAGAGACAACCAATCTATTACTTCATTCGCCATGCTATATATATTTATATATACATTATACATCATTAAACTTCGAATTTTTTTTAAAATATAGTCTAATATCTCACCAACCATGTTGTATAAATAGCCTGACAGAGTTTACTCGCTGTCAACTAGGTAGGTATCATAGTTATTACTCAATTATCATCTGTCATTCATTACCCACTCCACCTATATACATAATATACTAGGTATTATATTTAATCATATACATCCATACATTTACATCGCGTTGTGAACTTGTCATTTTTCATTGGATAATCTACTATTTCAAGTACCATACAGTACAAATACTCTGACAAAGACATTCGCTATCAACCAACTAGTTGCCACAGTAATCACTAAACGGTTACCTATTGGTTATTTCCTGATTCACCTCTCTTTATGCAACCCACAGAATACATTCATACGTACATACATACATCGTTACATAGATAGTACATTAATATTAGACTAGTAAAATATTCCACCATACTCGGAGAATGATAATACTATTATATACATTATTGTATTTACGTATTCACATATGTTGAACTTTTATACTAAAGTAATAATACGATAATACTTAGTATTATTTCCATTTAATGAAATAATATTGTATTATACATTATTATGCTAAAAATGTTCATACTTAGTAAATATGAAAATAATAAATAATATATGCTATATACCACTCTTCTATATACGTATAATCAGTGTACATAACGTACACGGATCTCCTCAACATCTATTATTATTTATTATGTAATAATATATTTAAATACAATCGAAAATAATTGAAAATATTTTCTAAGTATCATTTAACATAGTAAATGATTAAGTAATATTTCAGTAACTCACAGCTTAAAATATTATCATATAATACATATCATATTATTTTATTATTAAATAATACATTACCATTATAATATAATTCGTTATATTATCATATTTAAACATATCATGAAAAATATTCATATTAAAGAAATAATACACG
>JACXSJ010004955.1:0-10184 GCA_014851325.1 Pentalonia nigronervosa | reverse complement strand
ATTGAGATATTGAGTAGAGACAACATTACAGTGGAATACTGAATAGTAATTCACAATAATCACATTTCACGCGCATGTACATACAGGCTACTAAGCGGGTAATGGGTATCCTGTATGTACATGTATATAGATAGAAACATTAGTCATTTCCAAATATGGTATTTACGAATTTAAATTTGGTTTATTTTTAAAATGGATGAGGAAATAAACCAATACCTAATTTATTTTAATATGCCTATTATTGCATAATAATTAATAGAGTACGATGTATACAAGTATACAGCATGCCCGCACGAAGCTCCTCATAAAATCGTAATAATATCGTCAGTTGACAATAACAAGAAATATATTCTTCTAATTATAGAAATAATTTATATTTTATTTGAAATTTAGTAACATTGGTTTTATGATTTTATAGGGGCGTTATAATATAAAATTATCTAGATAAATTTATCTATCTAGATAAGCCCATTTTTTATCTAAGATAAACATTAGATAAATCATAATATAATTATCTAGATACTTTAAAAGATAATTTATTTGAAAAAATCTTATCTAGATAAAACTATCTAGATAATTCCCAACACTGGTAGTATCTATTAGTATTTTTGTACAAGAAATAAGGATTGAGGATATTTAAATGAAGTTGAAAATCGAGGAAATAACTTAACGTTTATCTATTCTTGCCATGTAAGTCATAACCAATTATATGATATATTTTCGTATTATTAACATTGTAATCACTAACTATGATATAATCACAACAGTGAATATTTAACATAACAGCTGATTGAAATAAGAATGTTATGCTTAATCTTGAACCAGGCGCCGCTGTAAGACGTACCGACGTAGGTATGTTAATTACATGCAACAAGACATGACAGTCCAATAATCCAATTACTTATAATATAACAATAAAAGTTATTGTCGGACGTAGATACACTGATAAACATTTATCACCATTATATCTTGGGGTCTAACGGTATCGAATTTAGTACTTAAACTTCTGGTCTTTTAAGTGATAAGTAATATCATGACCATTGACCAGTGGCACCATTGGCATAGGAGGGATCTGTGTAACATATTTCTAAATAAAATATTTTGGGGTATAATTTAAGCTTACTTACTATACTTACTGAATTGATTTGAAAAGTGTATTATTTTTTACGCTGGAACACAAAAATGCCAATTGCTGCAGCTTACGGTACTGACTAGGTATAACACAATTACACATAAATACCTCTCAAAACCACCCGACTTTGAGAATCTCCATCTTGTCAACGAATTAACGAAAAATGAAAATTGGAATGTGATAATTCATAAAAAAAAAAAAAAGACTTACTAAATTATGAAATTTTTAGTATGGGTTGTCATTTAAAAATCGAAAGTTGATGGTGGTTTACCTAATAAATATAAGGCTGAAAAATATTAAACAATTATATAATTCTAGAACAGTGTAGATCTAAAGTTTTGAAAAAAAAAAATTGAAAAAAGTTAATACATTTTGAGATAATGAGTGGTTTATGCTTAATCAATCATCCTGTATAACAATGCCATCAAAATAATCAAACAATACAAACCAACTGTAGGCATGGTATTCAGGGTATACTTACACGATCGTTGTTTGTGTACTAACAAACACACTTGTTTTGTGATAAAACAGCTATATTTAAATACATTGTTTGCAAGTGGTCGATAAATTTTATTTTTTTTTTACTTGTACTTGTCGTCGGTTGTTAAACTCTAATGTGTAATCTATATTATAAAACCAAAACAATGTGCCTATATAATATATTTCATTGAACTCGTTTGATATTAAATATTTATGCTTTTGATGAAAAATCTTTTTTGTTGACTTATTCAATACTTAAAATACTATTTTTAATAAAACGTATTTATATCATCCTGAACTGCAGTAATATTTTGGAAATTAAAAACAATAAACTACAACATTCAAAAGCCAAGATGCTGGTGTTGGTTTAGCCAATAAATATAATCGAATATCATAAAATGTATAAATATACAATATACATAACGAAAAATCTATATTATAGCATTGAGAGCAAGAAACTATGCCTATTGGTTATTGGCGTATACAATACAATACATATACATAATTATATGCAATATTCAAATATATTTGTAGTTTGCAAACAATTTACAATATGATATCACACATACGTATATGCACTGTATTAAATTCACTTAATAATAACTAATAATTTTAAATATTAATTATTTTGTAATAACAATCATATTGCGTTCGAAAATTCATACAAAAAAAAAAAACCAACGATGAAAAATATACGAGACAAAACGTCACGCAGGTAAGTAATTTTGGTAACTAATATTTTTATATATAATTTTAAGTATAATCAGTAAGCAAATATAATGATACAACGCCCGTGGTTGCCAGGTCATTTCATTTTTTTTTTTTTATTTCGGTCGTACGGTCGTTGAAACAACTATCATTATATATACAAAATAATATGTCCTGACTGATTCATCATCGCCTAGTCGATACACTGAAGCCATGAATATGAAATTTGGACAGTAGTTTTGTTTTGTGATGTAGACACTCACTAAGAAAGGATTTTTTCAAAATTCAACCCCTAAAAGCGTTAAATGATTAAAATGGGTAAAAATGCAAAACATTGATAGAAAATTAAATTTTTATATGCACATTGGTCAGTGCATTTGCTATAATTATTTAAGAAATTATTATTAAAACCGTACCATAAAGATATTACAGATATGTTTTTTATTATATCTGTCTGTTTAAGTTAATATAATAATAAATTTAATGAGACCACTGATAGTTAAAACGTCTCAGATATTTGCCTATATTCAACACTTTATCGATAACATATTATATTATATTTCGGTTTTAAAATAATCACGGTGTCACGTGCCATTAGTGATTCTGTTTTAAGTGTGTATGCTAGTATACTAAGTAACAAATGCGCATTACTTTAGCATTATGTATACTTTGTAAGCCTTTGACATTCATAACTTAATAAATCGAAAGAAAAGATAACTAATAAAAATGAGGTGTCGTGCTTGCCACAATTGACGACGCACACATGCGTTTCCAACAGGTGCAGTAGTAGTGGTAGGCATGCTGTCGTACGCTCAAACCGCATACGTAGCTTTTATAGTTCATTTGTACGACGACATTCACGGCTTGAAAACGCAGTTTTACGTGTATTTCTAAGTTTATACTACAGTAAAGGCACACGTACACTTATTGGTTATTGTTTTTTATACATATATAGATAATGTATAAAATAATGTTACAACGATGTTGTAAAACATAATTAATTTTAAAAGAGTTCCCAGAAACTGCTATTTTTAATAAAACAAGGCGATCTAATAAATAATAATAACACTTTTAGCAATAATAAGAATAATGTTAATAATAATAATAATAATAAGAATTATAATAATATATAAAACATTTTTTTTAACTAAAAATCTATACAGTAAGTTATAATTTTGTAGGCATAATTTATTTCAACATTTCTCCGATTAGAATTGTATCTTACAATTTATCTTCAAAATATTAAAATATACTAATTTTTTGTCAATTTCTGGTTGCTACCTATACCTGTAATATAAAAATTGATAAAAAAAATTATATGTAACATAAAAAACTACACACGGACGAAGCCCGATTATTCAGCTAGTTCTGTATATTTTGAATTTTATATTTTCAAATGTTGATCTCCTCCTACACGGCAATGTACCTATTTTGCCTATACATTACGCCATAATACGTAAATTGTCCAAAGGTAAAAATAAATGTATGATGATGATAAAATATAATATATAATCGCATTTTAAAATCGATTCTGTATAGAGCTCGGTTTCTATAGTATTTATAGTAAGTTTATACAAACTTAAGTGGTCATAAATTTAATTTATGACT
This sequence comes from Pentalonia nigronervosa, assembly GCA_014851325.1. Classification (NCBI taxonomy): domain Eukaryota; kingdom Metazoa; phylum Arthropoda; class Insecta; order Hemiptera; family Aphididae; genus Pentalonia; species Pentalonia nigronervosa. The sequence continues at coordinate 6,256 of JACXSJ010004955.1, read as the reverse complement.
AAACATTTTCAACATTTAATGAATCCTATAGCGTAATGAATATTGTATGATTAAACCAGTATTAAGCGTTCAGGCTTCTAAAATTAAAATTGCAAATGTTAGCAAAATAAAAACCCTTGAAAATAATCGCATTATTATAATATCTCAAACTATAATATCACGCTGACGGCATAAAAAAAAGAAACGGATGATAAAATCAAAAATGTCTTCTATGATTTAAAACAAAAAATTAAAGCTGTAAAATAAGGTTAGAAAGTTATCCTCCGGACGCAATAACAGAACTGATTTCCCGCATGGTCACCGTGTTTTCCAGATGAGCTTCGCGACTTTCTGAATACTACTGGGAAATTCCAAAAAACGACCGTCCGCTCGTAAAGACTTATCTGCGCACAACGTTTACATATTATTATTATACCTACATAATAATAATAATAATAATACTCAAGCAGCTCCGCCTGGAATGAAACTCTTTGTGGTGCATAATAACACTCTGCCGAAGAGTGTAACGGAAAACATCTATATATATATATATATATATTAAACGTATATAACGCACACGCTACACGCCGCATACTTGTGAATCCAATATAATAGCCTCAGGTCGGAAACAGAAACGGTGCGCTCCCCCCCCCCTTCTCCCAGCAGACTCCTACGACCTCAAACTAAATCGCGTCGCTTTCGATGTCTGTGAGCATATATATGTACGCCTCGGGCACTGTCCTACGGTGTGCGGCGTACATTGTATTCAAATTCGATTCTCATCCGTACGAAATTCGTTGCCGGCGTGCGTCGTATTGCACTCTGCGTATTGTGCGCGTATACGTCGTACACACGTTATAATATATAGTAGTCTGTACAAACCTTATTATTTTTTTCTCAATCCGATTCTTTATTATTATTATTATTTTTCTAGACAAGAGGCGCGCACCGTAATAATAACATTATTCTAGAATGGTCTTGTCGTGCATACGGTATACACGCACACGCGCGCGCCGTACAACATTTTGTCAAACGCAAGACATATTTGAAACTTGAATATACATATATCACACGAATATACTGGCGCGCACGCAAAGTATAAAGAAAAGTAAAAAAGGCAATTCCGCGAGATATTGACACAAGACTTACATTTTTTATTTATTTATTTTTTTTTTTTATTTCGAATACCTTTCACATACTACACCTGCTATGTATATACGGCTGCTGGTTTTTACGCTTTTCCGGCTGCGCTGCGTTCCGATGTATTCGAATCACGTATCCGGAGGGACGTCACTTTCAGCTTCCGCCGCGCGATGGGTTTTTTTTTATTTTCTCGCGTTTAAGAATATTGTTTTAAGCACCTCCGCTCGGCGAGCTCGAATGAAAAAAGCAATAATAATAATAAAAAAATAATAACTGCCAAACATCAGTCAATATCAAATTGCATTGTTTGCCGTTACACGAGGTATTATTATAGTCATGACTCACGACCCGGCATTGGCGGTTATGGTTTTATTTTTAACATGCGAACATTTACCGTTCTTTGATTACACTGTCCATATTATATTTCATGAGGTACCCACGTTATTATGTTGTGTGCATATTAAAATATAAATATTTAATGTCTCAATAATTCCTCTTGTATAATATATTGTTGTTAATCATTCGTGGTGGAATAATCGAATGATTCCCAGTCTACAAAAGAACGTGCCGTGCTATTTATAACCGTGTGACTGTTCGTCAGTCAAAATAAATAACAATATCGCCTTTTTTTTTTTTTTACGAATTTATTGAAAAAATTTAATAACTACGGGTTTAATATATTGTGGTGTTGGTTTTATTATTATGGTCACTTTCAATTCGTAGGTCACTTTATGTATATTTTTTTTTTCAGAAAACCAAAGCAATACATTTTTTTCCTATCGGTATTTTAAGTATACGATGATTATTAATTGTATCTATATAGGTATATAAAAATATAATATTGAAAGAACATAATCCATTAATATAAAGTTACATTTGTAAGCTATTTCTGTTACATGCGTCTGTATATTAATTATTGTACATGCCCATTGTCCATCTAAATACATCGAATATAATACATTTTTTCGTAGGAATTTATCATACACAATAATTATAATTTATAACTGTCTACTTAATAAATATTGAAATCTTAAACAAATATTACATAATAATTTCAACTGACATAAAATATTTATGCTTCAACATAAATTGAAAAACGAACTAAAATAATGTATTTCATGCATGAACGACAGTCAATTGGATTCATAATTGATTTTGTTAATTTCCTGTAGTTTAGTTTCTTGTCATCACTTATCGTCAATTATAATAAAACGTAAGAAAATGTGCAACGTATACGGATAACCTGCAGCGCCTGCGATTATCTGTTATTTATTTTAAATCTGATGCAATAAATACGTACCTGTTTTTTTTTTTACATTTAGACACATTTCTCCCGTATGCTTTATAATTTAATAATATAAATTTTTTTACTACCTTTGTATACGAAAACTATAACAGCAGGGTTCATGCATTTTTTATCTGCTTAAATGTCATTAAAAAAGGATTTTTATTTCTTCAGTTAAAATTTAATTTTTAAAAATTATTCAGACGTTTATGCACTGCATTGCTTTTGTTTTATATTTATAGCATTGCTATTTTATAGTTGCATCCACGGGCAATCAGAATGATTGTTTTTAAAACTAAATTAATGAAAATATACATATATATGTTATACAATTAAAGAAATACAATTGCTTATTGATGATTGCCATTGAACACATTTGCTAAACTATGTAAATACAAAAGCTGTACAGTTATTGACTTTTTCGTATAAAAAATACATTTTAACGCTGTTTGTTTTTTAATTTATTGATTTTGAATGAAGCGATGGTTTATAATTTACGATACCAATATTATAATATGATATTATTTACTTTTTAATAACATTTATATTATAGTTTCTAATAAATGTTTACGAAATACTGATACGGAATTTAAAATTAATAATGCATGGTGTTATTTTTAAAAAAAAATAACAAAAACTTTGGTAACAAAAAAAATACTAAAAATTATAATTTACGTATATATTTCAAATTTATCATGTAAAAAAAAAATAATAATTGCATAAACTCACAAGTACAAGTATAATACTGTAAAATTATAAAATAATCATCCCGTGTTATTGGTTTTATTTATTTTCATTATCAATATTAGATCGATAAAATGAATGTAATAAAAACGTTTTAGATTGTTTTAAACGTATATTTCTCTGATATGAGATTTCTTCTCTAGGGCCTGTAAGACACACCAAAATTTCCGTAACGCAACTGACATTAAACGTTCGTAGTTCCGCGATATTTTTCGATACTTTTTTTTTCGCAATACGATTCGCGCGTCAACTTCAATGTTTGTTTTTGCACCCCACATCTGTTTAGTCACGGACCACCGACGCCCAACGACCTAAAACACTATACCTCGACGATGAATCTACACGACGAAATGCATATATCCAGCAATATGCTTTTTGAATATAAATTTGTTTTTGCTCGGAGTCTGCATCACAAACGAAACATCCGTCTGTGCAAGTCTTGGCGCGAGAACTGTGTCATAACAATGTGCAGTTACAATCAGACGACTTAATTTAATACGTCATATATGGGTATATTGTTCGCGGTGTATAGCGTAATTTATCTTCTATGTAGTGAACGTGGTATTATGGCAGCCGGCTGCTGTGGTAGCTGTGGCGAGTGGGCTAGGCGCGTTCTCTCTATATTTCATTCGTCAGTTTTAGTATTAAGTTCACGCATGCCGAATTTCATCAAACCGCTATTGGTTTGACGCGGTAGTCGCATCGACGGTATACTAATAACAAAATCTATTGGCACGGAAACGTATTAAAATAAATTTCACTTTCATTCGACGCTATTACTGCGTACGTAATATTAGTAAAATAATATTATAATCGTTCCGAACAAGCCCGCGAGAAGCTCATAAAAGCCGATAGTAGGGAATTTTCGGCCGAGAATTACCACGGGGCGAGACGTTTTGCGTGCATTCATTGCCATATTATTATTATGAGTTCCAACACAATCGTATCCGTTTAGTCGAGGTAGGTATACGGTCGGGATGTTTACACCACGCTTTGCGCACATACATTAATTATGTCTGTACATATTATTTGTTATACGATACGATCGTTCTGCAAGCGTTTGCCGTATGTCTGTATCACACCAATTCACACGATATGCTTGAGCTATGACTTCATAACCAAAGTTTGGATAAAACTCATAAAAAAAAACATTTAAAATGTATTATTTCGAAAAAAAAAAATATGCATGAAAAACCATTATTATTTTGACGTATCATCAACCGTGGTCACTGCGGTAGTTTTAAAATTTGATTCGGCAAACAAATACGGTTAAATATTTTTACCTAGTGATAAACAATTCTTGGTCCTATATTGTTTTCATGAAAATAATATCAAATCAAATTTAAGTAAAATAAATATCATTCATACGTTTTGTTTTACTTGCAAAGCTGTTCCGCGTGATACACTAAATTAAGACAAATTTTATGAAATTAAAATATGGTTATACAAATTCAATATTTTGCTAATAATCGTCATAATTGTGAGGAAATGAAGGTTTTATATTGTATCGTATTAGATTTCTCATACACATATATAATTAAGTATTATTACTTAAAATGAGAAGTCACCAAATTTATTTTATTTTGTTAAGAAAATATTTTGATAAAAAATCAATAAAGTTGATAATACGTAGGTTTTTACACGATATCATCTGTCTGAGATATTGACTCTAGGTTACAAATCGTAATTCAATGCCATGAAAAATAATATAGCTATTTTTCTACATTTCTAGTATATGAAAGACTTGTACTAAATGAAAATAATTAACATTACGAAACAGCTCAATTAGAAAAATCAAAATTATACAATTCAATTCCAGATTAAGGAATTATATTTATGATGAGTTTTGTTCAATAATACCATAGACATACAGAACAACTAGATAACTGACTACTATACAACAACCATGCAATGTTTTGAATCTGTTTCAGCCATTTGCCTAAACGGCAATGTTTACATTTTTATGTGATAATGCTAATTAATAAAGACGAAAACGTCTAAAGCTAAACGTCTTGTATTCTTGTGATTTTGAACTGTCGACTGGTGTTTTTCTTACAAATAAATTAAAATATAAGTATACTTTTTTTTAAAAAAATTGTTATTAGCTTTAAAATTATGATGTTCTCTGTAATTTGTCATATCTACTCTGATAATAGATTGTGATTGGCCTGAGGTTACAGAAGTTGATTGACTAGCTAAGCTTATCATTCCTAATGAATTATTTTAACTATGTAATATTTGGTAATACAGTAAATGTTCTAAGCATTGATGATAACGTAAAAACATTTTTCACCAAACGGGGCACATGCTTATTTTTAGTCAACTAACAAATTTTGCAAGTTTCTTGGCGTTCTGCGTTTATTTCAGCTATTTTCTGAAGATTTTAATTATGTTAATCATCATTTTAATATTTTATGTCTTAGTATCTGCCCTAATTAAATAAACATGTATGTTTATAAATTTATAGTCGTATTATAGGTATATTTTTTTCAAAATGCAATGCATTCATATTTTTTTTTTTGCTTTTGCGCCTATCATCACTTTTTGTAGCATTAAAATTGCTTAGATATTTTAAACTTCAATTTTTTTTCTGTTCTCTTAGTCCTGAACTAGCAGTAATTTCAAAAAATATAATTTTCTGGACAGAATCAAATTTAAATTAATTAATTATTGTTTTTATCAAATAGCGTTATCATATAAATGTATAAACGTTGCCGTTTAGGCATAGGGCGGCTGCGGTTTCAATAATAAATTATAGTCGGCAATCTAGTTTTTCTATAATTATGTCTACGAATAATACACCTAATTGAGTCTGATAAAATCGGACCCGGACATTTCGCCGCGACCGATTCGCCGCAGACCGTTTCGCCGCTGTACCATTTCGCCGCAGACCGTTTCGCTGCTGTACCGTTTCGCCGCGGACCATAGAAGTACATAGGTTATCAAATATCTGAAGTGCCAAACAAAGCAATAGGTATAGGCTAAATATTACGAACTAATAATTACATTAAACGGTCAGGATATTGTATTAATTGTAGGTACATTTGTCATTTGTATGTCTATTAAAAATCATATACCTAGATAATAATTTCATAATTATTGTCA
>JACXSJ010004954.1:0-10182 GCA_014851325.1 Pentalonia nigronervosa | reverse complement strand
ACTTGCGCATGCGCGAAAAAATATATATACGTCACACACGTGACGAATCGGGCGGCGGGTGGAGAGGAGTAAAATATACGTCACACACGTGACGAACGGGCGGCAGAGGCGGAGGTGGCGGCGGCGGGAGGCGGAGGTCTCGGCGGCGGCGGGTCAGCAATGACGAGGGACGAGGGGATGAGGTATGAGGGATGAGGTATGAGGTATGAGGTATGAGGGATGAGGTATGAGGTATGAGGTATGAGGTATGAGGTATGAGGTATGAGGCTTTAGTACTCTCCATTTTATCCTACTGGCAATGAATCGGCCAATCATAACGTCGATCTAGTAATTCTTAATGCCATTTCGAATATATTTTATAAACCTGCTGAAGATATCAATATTATGTCTCCAGAGTTCGGACTAATAACTGAAAAAAAATATGATGGCTGAGTCTTTAAAAGTCTGAAACATTTTTCATTCGTAGCTTTGGTATTAGGAAATAAAGTCTTTAATATTGGTTATGGATCGGCCTGAAACCATGTAACGTGACGTTGTCATGATCGGATCTCCACGCTGTAAATATCTTACCCACGGTGTCCAATCTATTCTATTAATATACAAATATAATAATACAGCGAAGCATATCAACACACATAAACATCTTTAGTTTTTTTTAACTCCAAATTTCGTCAATGTCCAACACATTTGAACGTCGATTTTGACTTGGGGCTCAACAAGTGTTGATTTTTTACTATATCTACGACTATATTCAATATAATTAAAATTACTTCAATTATATTTTTAAGATAAATACAGTATATATAATAGCATTCTATTTTAAGATATTATAATGTAGTATGAATAGTATGATTAATTTTTATAATGTTGTAAATTGAGTTTTTAAATTGGCTTCAAATTTATACTACCTTGTAGTCGAAATAACCTCAAGAAATGGTTAAAATTGAGTTTTTTTTTAATGTTTTTGAATTGACACTTTCCTGCTTTCATATACCTAGCATAATAATTATTTTGATGTTTAGTTTTCGATGATATTATAATATATGTAAATTATAAATTGTTATAGGTAATCAATTTTTATCAAACAAGGTGGTGATTTACTATATTTTCGTGGTTTAATTGAAACGATTTCACTAGTCATTACTTCATTACCGATCAACCACACTAAAAAATAATGAGAAATATATGGTTAAGATACTAGTTACCTGTTTGTTTATTTTAAGTAATCGAATAAATAATTTATATGATAATAAAATATAATACAAAAATTAAACAATTCCAACTAGGTTAGGTTGAAAAAAAATGAAATTAAATACCTTGGTCTAACTCTAGACGCCACTTCCTAAGACTATTCTTGAAATCCAAATTATCTCAATATAATAAACTTACCATATATAAATCAATAATTGGACATATTATGGTACACAGTTATGGGGTTCTGAAAAACCCTCTAACTCTAAAATGCTTCAGGCATTTCATTATATTTGCTTACGATAAATAATATCCTCTTCTTGGTATTTCACAAACAAAAATCTTCACAAAGACCTAAAAATTCCTACCCTTAATTAATTATCCAAGTCATATTACTCTTCATTTCATACTAACTCGTAACTCACTTAAATTCTTATAGTAATTCTTCAAACAAACAATTATTCTCCCTCTCACTTCCCTGTAATATGTAGAGAAGACTTAAAAGACAGTGTCATAATAAGATAAAAAAAAAAAATAATATCTAATAAGTATCAGGTCGGGTGGCATTGCTGAGTGCTTTCCCAATAAATGCTAATCTTCTTTGTTATCTACCATATTATGTTATCTAATTTACTTATTATGTTTTGTAACTGCATAGATTGTAAATATATTTTAAATAAATAAAAATAATGATAATAATACAAACATAACAATATTTCAATATAGGTACCTACTCTCGAATTACAATATTAATGTGAGATAGGAAAACTGGCCACCCATTAGGCCCAGTATCTTTTATCGGGTTCATTAGCTAACACCTTAGATGGTTGATGGATAAGCTTGGTAGTGTAAAAGTCCTTGTGGATGATCGTCTAGTAAATAAAAAAAAAATACTCTTAATATAGTCGTAGGCACTTAAATAATTTAAGTATCTTCTATATTGAGTGCTTATTAAAATATTTCAGAAAACTTAATTTTATTAAATAACTCCTGCAATTTCCAGATTTGTATAGACAACATAAATCTATATAGAGCTAATTTGGTTTTGAATGGAGTAAGGTCATAAAATTACTACAGTACCTTAAATATTGTAGGTAGGCACATGTTTATTGTTTATTACTTGTCAGTTCTCACTATGCAGACACACATTTGACATCTGTGGTGTATGGTTAGAATAGGACCACTAAATTAAATTACATTAAAAGGTATTGGCGTGTAGCACTCTACAGCAGTAACCGCCATTACCGACCATTGGCGGATATAACGACAATGGAATGACCAGCATTAGTACTGGCAAGGGGAAACTGCTGCATTATTGCGTTCCTGAAAATAATAATATGATGGATATGCTGGAGTCCTATCGAAGTCATTAAACCAATCTAAGGAATGTAAAAGAAAAAAACTTCACAGACCACAGGAATTACCAAATGACGGCTCATGGACGAACATTATCGGATAAGAAATTTATTTTTTAAATGGTTATTTTCGACAATGAATCAAATGAGGTTTTTATTATTTTTCATTGCATTTTCTTTATTTACCTTTACTTTTTTTGGGTAAACAAATATATTACATTTTGGTGGTCCCCGAAAATTTACGGACTTCATAAAGTATAGGCTCTTATATATTAAACGGCAAGGACAGCCTATAGGCAAAGTCGTAAATTAAACTTTTATTAAAGTAGTATTTACGACTATATTCATGGAAATATGTCGTGTGGCCCATTTTGACGGTGAGGCGTACATAATATTATTTATAATTGTTCTTCCTATTGTTGTTATTTATTTATGCGTGTGCCACAATTGTTAAATTCTTAGAAATTCCAAATCGATTTTTACCGAGTCTAGAAGACTTGAATTGTATAATAATCAATAACCTAATAAGCAAAGTGCCGTAATAAAGAAATTCCTACAATACTATAATAATAATGGTCTATTTATTTTATGAGCGCTATCCATAACGCGTCCACGTGGTGTCTATCACGCCGTATGTCATAATATGTTATGTAAATCATTCACTGATTATTATTAATTATAAGTCGTCTGACTGTTTGATTATAATAATAATTATCATAGAAAAGTTTTGCGTGTAATTGATATACACATGCGCAGATCACAAAGTTGCCAATGTTTAGTAATAACGATGTGTAGGTATACTAATGTTTTAATGTAACAATTATTGTTATCCGAGTATCTCTTCAATATTTTTTTTATGTCAAGCACTACAGTGGTATAAGGATGCATATATAATTAGCAATAACAATAAACGTAATGATTGAACTATATAAAAAATGTTTATTCATCCAATAATTTTGCATGGCCTATAATCAAATATATGTAAACATACCCTAAATTTGTATATGATTTTGGAATAATTACAACATTTAAAATTAATATTTGAGAAGGTATTAATATTATGTAAATCGATGAGTAATACCTATATTATAATGTAAATATATAAAGATATATATTATATGTACAGTGTACACAATATATATCTATACATAAATACCACATAAATCATGCGATATATAAGAAATTACTTAGCTATATATTATTTTGTCATAATATATTCATAAATTATATATATATATATATAGAATATATAGGCACATTAAATATTAAACTGAACATAAATGTGTTTCATAAAAATATCAATACCACACGGTAAACATTATAATAAAATGTGTTACACATTATATACACGTGTTGTACCTACACACACACACACACGTGTAGCTACAATGTGATTAATTTTTGGGTAAACACTAATTTTATCAAAAAAGTATTAAGTTTTATAGGAAATAATAAGTACATGTATAAATATATGTATTTTTTTATATTGCATTGTTGTAATACAATATTGATATTTCCTGTCCATACGTACCTCCTCTTTTTATTGGTTCCACAGTAATGAACAAACATTTTGTGTTATGTACTCGTGTGCCACTCAACTCCGTCCAACTACACTATGAGTAGGTACTTATGATTAATTAACTATTCGTTCTAAAATTTGATTTTTATATAGGTACGTTGTCATTCAAAAATGTAATTATCTTTAAAAATTATAACGTTATGAATAGTAAAAAAATATAATGTTTTTTCAACAATATTGTTTCGTAACGATTTAAAATGATGAATTAAAAAAAAAAATTTACAATTTAAGAAATTCATAAACGATTTCACTCAGAATATGAGTGTTCGCTGTTAATGCGATCACTATTCACCCGGCATACCTACACTTGCCATACTTAATATAATTAATATGTCTTGTTCGTACGTACTTATCTACAAATGTATTCATCTTTTGCATCGGATCGCACATATGCAGCAGGTACACGCCAATATTAAAATTGGTAAAACTTAAACGTACGCATGCAGGATACTTATTGTTGCGCAGTCTTTAAATTAATTAATTTTATTATATTACGTTATATTATTATATATTTTACGAACGCAATCGCGTAGTTCACACGTGTGCAGGATAGTGTGCGGTAAAGAAAATAATACCTAATAGGTAATTTATAATGTCGACTCCAAGCGCACGTTCATACGATTTCACGAATTCAATTTTACAGAATGTTTTCCTAGCGTGTGTGTGTAAATATGCTCGAAAGTACGTATCACTTGTTTTTTGCATAGGTCACGTGAAGTGATCCCTATGTACCCTGCTTGCATGATATTTGCGATTTTCTCAGATTGTCGCCCCACGTATGTATATTATAATAATATATTGTCATAATAAATTTACCGAAAACTGAAACCGGAGATAATATATTATAATCCCACCAAACGCGTCGAAAAGTGCCATGAGTACAGAGGTAGGTACTTACTATTTATTTATTACACGAATCTACACGATAATGTACGACGGCATAAATAGATGCGATGTTCGAAAAGCTGCAACATTATACAATTATAATATAATATATAACAGGGGTGGCCAACATGGATATGTTCACGAGCCATATAGAGAAAAACAACGATTTCAAGAGCCAAAATGTTAATAAATACATTTTATAATTAAAAAAAAAAAAAGGTCGGCAAGTGAATACCGCTCTGATGTACAGTAGGTATCGGGTAGATCACTTTCATGCATATGTTAAATTTGTATTCAATGATTACATAACTAGGTGTACCTATTTTAAGATATTATTACTATTAAAATAATTCGTTTTATTACTATTAATAATACAGTAGGTTGAATTCATTTTTGCAGAAAACATTGCATTCGAAAAATTAATTAAGTGCATAAAATATAATAATATACTTTAAAAGTTTCAGAACCCTCAAAAAAATTTTAAAATTACAACGAAATTAATAACATAGTTATTCTTCATTTAAATATCTAATTTCGTCCAAATTTTAAATTAAAATGTTTATAAAAAATGATTTTTTTAAGTATTTTTTTTGATTTTTGATTATGCTATTAAATACTTACAAAAAACTTCGTTTTAAATTTTTAATCCTTAAATTTTAAGTTTAAATAATTGTAAAAAAAAAATTGTGCCTACGTATTTTTATTCATATTAAACTGTTATTTTAACAACGATGATTTTTACGTATTTTGTCTAAATTTTAACTATAGGCGCTTATAAAAAACTATTGGAGACTTACACTCAACTTTTTTTTTTTTAATTTTCACTTACTACAAGTTAGGAAGAATCTTGTATTAAATTTTCAAGATTTTAACTAACTGAACAAATTTTTATTGATAATAATAAAAAGAAGTAAAAAATAAATCCAAAAATTGATTATGCCTATAAATAGCTCAAAAAAAGTCGAAATATATTGAACATTTTATTGTGTATGGAAATTGTTTATATAAACATTTTGAGAAAATTTCATATATCCACTGTGATAACTTTTGGTGTTACAACAAAAAAAATAAGAAGTGAGTCTCAAGTTGGCCACCCCTGATATATAACTATAGGCTGGTTTTTGTCACTGCTGAAAGTATAAATTTAAAAGAGTTTTTTATGATTTTCTAAAAAGGCATTGTTTATTTAAATGCTGTTAGAAAATATAAACGATTTAAATGCTTCTGTAATGCAATATATTTTTATTTTTTTTGGCCTTTGTGCGCGTGTTTTATTTACCTAAAAAATAGAAAAAATTAAAAAAAAAACCACTGTAAATTATTATTCACGTATTATTTTCTTTATGATTTGCATGCTGTTTATACCGTAAAAGTAAAAAAAAAAAAAATAATAAAATTATCCGATTTCTTAGAAGTAAAATATTGATTATAGTTTGCATACAGCCTATAATCATTTTTAGATTTTTGTCAATTAGAAAATTTTAGAAAAATGAACGCGTAAAAACCTATTATCGTTGTAAATTCGTCATTGCACCACCTAAAATTTTTTGAAAATTACGAGAATTTCAATTTTTTATATAATTGTTTTATCTTCCTCATCGATTTCTGTGGTAACGTGTATTATAGTGTATAGTCAACATTTAAAAATTTATATATATTTAAATACTGTAATAGGTATAATATGTTGATGAATGAAGAACTATAAAATATTATTTAATAATATGTATTCGGGGACGTCTATTAACAGAAGGGAAATGCATCTATTGAGGTTTTAAAACTATGATTTCAATGTAAAAAACATAATAATATATAGATACTATTAATGCAAAAAAAAAAAAGGGAAGAACCAAAAATGTCTGAACAATTTTGGAATTTTTTTAATTAGAGTTGTAAATTTTTAGTAGGTATATCATAATTTAGTGCATCACAATATTTATCTACTAAGACACCATAAATGTAATCTAAATAAATGACAATCTTAAATCGTATTGATTTTATTTTATTTGTTCATCTACTTTTATCAATCAATAATTAGTAAATGTTAACTGAATGCAGGCACCATAAACACAAAATACTACATTTTTATATTATTGTTTACAAAATGAATGTAATGTTTTGGATTAATAGATATATTTAAATTAAAACAGTAACTTAAATGATTACTTCGCTAGATTACTGCTGTAGATCTACTTAGTTATAATTTGTATTTGTAATATTAAGTTTTGTCAAAAAAAAAAAGAAATTCAAATCTTGGTGATTGAATTCCTGACAATTCGCGACACACACATTACCATATTTTACCATTAATTTTTGTTGTATTGTAATTTATTAACTTAAATTAAAAAATAAAAATACCATACTGATTTGTCAATCGGGCAACACTGTTAATTTGTTATCATGCCATTTTGTTATCACAAGCATTTGCTGCCCAATCGACTGCCGACTTGTCAATAAACTTATCTTCGGTGTAAACAATATTCAATTGATATAATATAATATTACACAATTTTTTTTAATGTTTAACAATATAATTTATAATACTGATGAATTAAAAAAATCGTTTTGAATTACGTTATTATTATGTGAATCTACCGACGGAAGTCAGGAAATTGATTATCTTCGGTCGTATTAGTGCGTAGTGTACGTTGTAGATGTTGTAGGTGGGCTATCGGTGCATACCAGGCTCACAGACCGCTTTACCGATGGAGGATCCAATAGATCCAACCGCATTTGGCGACATTAAGAGACCTGATCAGGTTGTGACTATGGCTGCCACAGACAATTTGAAGTTCGGCGTGCTAATTGGGCTCGTCGAGGTGGGTCAGGTCACCAACAAGGAGGTGGTGAACACCGTACTTCACCTGGTAAGCCAATTAGTCTCCTATTGTTTTTTGTTACCAATGTTAATTATTTGTTTTGTCTTGTCTCTATTTATTGTCATAAACATATTTTGTTTTATACACTTGAATGGATTTTTTTTTCACTCCCAAGTCTTAAGTATTAATTGATTTGGCTATTTAAGAAGGATTTTTTATAAGCTCATCATTCATTTGATTGTAGCTATAAAATATTATTGTAATGAATTTTAATTTTTTCATCAAATGATTGGTGATGATCTCTAGAATTTAGTGAAACTTTATTAAATTATCATTTTTTATACAGGTAAATTAACTTTAGACATCTAGAAGTATCTACCTACCTATGAGTACATATTATATTCTACCTATGCAATGTTTAATGCTTAGGTATACCTAAATATTTTTTAATATAAAATAATGTATAATATAATTTTTTTAAAAACATTCAATTATCAATTATATCTATAGATTTATTTTGTCAGTCATATTTGATACATTGTCAAAATTAATATACTTTGTGTGGGTACATAAATATTTTCTTCCTTTTATATTAGTTTTGGAAATTGATTAGTTTATTTTGTAATATTACAAACATTTAAGGTAATTATTTTATTATCATATTGTGGGTACTGTTGTATTATGTAAATTCATTTCCATTATTTTAGATTTTCAGTTGTAACTTATAGTGTTAAATATTATTAAATGTTATATTAATGTAATTGTTAAGTAATATATTTCTATATTCTATTTCTATTCATTAGATAAATCACAATCATACAAAGTTATATTATGTAGGTTTGATTAATATAAATATCGTTACAAATAACAACTGAAAAATGAATTATCAAAACAATTTATACAATTGAATGGCGTATATAGAAACAATTTTCAGGGTGGGATACAATAGATAGCAACTAGCAAGTGATTTAGCATTTAAGAGTGCTAAGCTACCAAATTTTTTTATGATTTAAGTTGACCACTAAGCTTCTCCTTGTAAATGCCACTGAAAAGATTTACTTTAATCAGTAAATGTTAAGATTACTTTGTTAAATTTAATCAGACTTTTTAGCCTTTATTAAATGCTAGAATAATCATATACATATATAAAATTATTAAGATTTCATCATCTTTATTTTTATATTTGTTTCTATCACCCAACTTTTATGCATTCAGTCGTTCTTAACAATTAGTGTATGTCATAGTTCTTATAATCTGGGAAAGAAAAGTTAAATTTTAGTATTTTTTTTTTTTTTATTAAGGAAATATACAATTTCTAACTCAATTAAAAAAAATCACCACTGTCACACTTGCAATTGTAAAATAATTAATTTTATTAATTAGTATTTATATTTCTTAACACACCCATTCATTTAAAATTAAATAGTTATTGTGTTACCAACTTAACTGTTTATTTTTAATTACTTTCTTAAAGAAACTGTTGAATAATAGTTACCAAAATGTTAAAAGAAATTATATTTTTTTAGAGTTGGACAAAAATTATAATTTTCTTTAATTTACATCAGTCTATAACACTTGTCTTGTAACTTAATGTAATTTATCATTATTGTAACAGTTATTGGTCTGCGAGTAGTGACACAAGTTAATGTCGTAATGTTATATAATAGGTTATATACTTATGTGCAGTATTATAGGTGTATTGTAGTTTACTGTATTATAATTTTATGCTTTATACACTAAATTTTATTGTTATATACCATGTTTTAGTATTTATAATCGATGGCATAATCTTGCTTTTATTTACGTATCTACTTTGTTCGATAGATGGCGTTAAGCTATTCAAATATTCAACGAAATAATTATGATAATAATAACAGTGACAATGATAATATATTTTAATCTGCGACGTTCTGCGAAATACCCTGTAAATGTTGCAGCCTGTAGGCATATACTCGAGCATTAAACCCAACTAGCGGTTATTATTTTTTTTTGAATTTAAACGTAAAATAAGTCTTAACGAGTTTCAGTCGAAATTGCAATCGAAACTACAAAATATCTTATTGGTGCCCGCCTATTTTAAGTATGGGAAATTGTGAGAACGTTGAACGAAATATACTGGATAATCTAATTGAATACATGCTATGATTTTCTGACGGACGCACAGTGGGCCAGAATAAGTTCATAATGGGACAAAAATATTTTTTTGCTTACTTCATTTGATTTGGGTTTTTAAAAATCTTAAAAGAAGGTACTTAAAAATAAAAATCAAAAATGACTTACTTATTGATTCAATTTATGTTTTTAACATAATAAAATATTCACATATAAATCAAATTGAAGTATCTGTCTGTCCGTG
>JACXSJ010004953.1:0-10183 GCA_014851325.1 Pentalonia nigronervosa | reverse complement strand
TGTAGGTATTATTATATTTAAAACACAATAGCTTTTTAGAAACTTTAGACTTATTTTATGCTTTTATGTATCTATTCAACAAGAATCAATTTATATTAATTTGTGTACTAACATTGAACTGAAAAATGTGAACTTCAAACATTCATACAAAATTAATGTGACTTTTCAATAATTTTTTTTTTTTTTTTGGTAAAAAATAGAAAAACTCATAAAAATCTTGTATAACATTTTCTAATCTTTGTTATAATAAACAAATGTCAATGAATTTTTATATCAAAATAATTTGTACATTTTCGTGATTTTGACGAATATTGTCAAATTTGATCAAATTTATACGCTCGTAAAGAATTATTAGAAATTTAAGATAAAATTATTTTTTGAATTACAGTAATAACAACTTATGATGTATACTTTGTATTAATTCTTCAAGTTTTTTGGAACAACAAAAAAAATTTTATTGACGATAATTTAAAAAAAAATAATAAAAATCAAAAATTTTTTGTTCTTATAAATAGCTCAAACCAATCAAAATATTTGGAAAATTTTATTATGCATGAAAAAATAGTCATATAAACATTTGATGAAAATTTAAAGTATCTTTACAGTTAATTTTTGAGTTATTAATTTATCAAATTCATTACAAATCAAAATTTATTTTGTCAAAAACTGGTTTTGTGTTAAAATTACTGGTTTTTTTAAATTTTATTTTGTTGTTTTTCCTGACGTTTTTGAAAACTACTGAGATTTTTTTAATTTTGACCCCCCTCCCTCTTAATGTACTAACTAGATTTATTTTCCTACCAGAGTAAATTATGAAATAAAAAGTCGAAGGACTGCTCCAAAAGGTGATGAGTGATGACAAACACAAACTAAATAAAAATAACACATATCTTGTAAAATCAATTCATTAATCGCTCCGCTCAGAATCTAAAAACGTGATTATGCAATAGATATTTTTGTAGTACAATAATAAAACTTGTATAAAGTACCTTGTAAATACATTTCCAAGCTCTTTGATGCTGACCATAAACAACAAGTGTTATCTAATAAGGATCATACTCAATCTGCCTACGAGAGACCGAATCCAACGCTAACACCAATCCCGTTTGCAGCAAATTTCAGCGATCGACATGCCAGATAGCAGTTAGTAATTACTATATCTTTGTAGTGCCGAACCCGGTCACCCGACCATGTACCATCTCCTAGCTTGTTAGTTAAACGTCCACGCATATAAGTGAGTCTCCGGAAGTCAACGTCACCAACTGGTGAATGCTGAAGTCGTTGTTTTCCTATTACGATATATTATGATGAACCAGTGCTTTGGGCTCAGATCGGCTTACACCAAATCGACCTACGATTCATCGCCACGGTGATCAATTGACGCCTACTGTTGTATTAATGGGCATGATGACTTCAAACCAACCATTTTGATGATACCTTTCGACCTGACTTCCAACTGCCAACAACTACCAAGCCAACAGATTGAGTGAGGCCAGGTTAGGTCACGCATACTGAATATCATTACTAAGATATTAGTCTTCTAAAGTGAACGACCAAGCTTCGGCAACGTCAGCAACATCGCGGATGACATCGTCTTTAGGCCCAGCACCCCAACAGCTCTTTCCAATGTCATTAAACCTTTCTAACGCTAATTAGAGTGCCCTCCTATCTTCGTATATCCTGCAACATATACTAATGTCGAAAAATTCATTCCATGACCAGAGACTAGGGTTGTAGGCTAAGGTAGCCTTAATAAAGTATTGACTTGTAAGGGAATTAATGGTGCTCTAAAAAAATATTGTACCTATCTCAAATCACAGCAACGCTGTTTCTAGGGACGAACCTTTTTACATAGTACAACTGTGTAAATTATTATCATTTTAAATATTATTATTTGTAAAATAAAGTTCAGCATTACAATACTTCATATGTTTTCATTAACTACGATCGATAACACCTAAATGTCCTATATCTTTAATTTATCTGACGTATTAAAAGACTGAAATTATTTTTTTTCTACTTTTACATTAGAAATCTTATATTTATAAATCTTTTAGAATCTATAAATTTATTTAAGATATTTTGGTCATAAGATATTAAACTATTATAAGTAATAATAAATAATTTAAGTATTAAAATTAAAATACTGCAATTGGAAATTCAATAAACAAAATAAATAGTATACCTAACACTTTTTTTACACCAACAGGATTTGGATATTTTCATTATTATATACTATTCATATGTGGATCACTTTACACAGCAGTTGCCTTTAGTGTGACATCAGTATCATTTATTATACCATCAGCTCAATGTGATTTTAAAATGACTTCTTTTCACAAAGGCTTTCTAAATGGAGCAATGATGATAGGTAAATATTTAATTTAAAATTAATTTAATTTATTCATTAATATTGGTTTTTTTTCTATTTTAGGAATGTTAATAGGATCCTTTATTTGGGGTTATGTGGCAGACACTAAAGGTCGAAGATTTACTTTGATAATGTGTATGTTTATGGATGGTTTCTTTAATATATTGTCTAGTGTGTCACAGGTGTATTCAATATTTATACTCTGTAAACTTTTAAGTGGATTTGGGTATACCAAATATATTGCTATACAATTTTAAAACTTTTTTATAGATAAATGATTAAAATATTATTGTTACAGAGTATCCGGTTCAATAACGCTCTTTTCATACCTTGCAGAGTTTCTTAATATCAAATACCGAGAAAAATTTTTATCGTGGATGGAAATTTTCTGGACAATTGGCATAATATTACTTCCATGTAAGAATTTATTATTAATAATTTATATAATATTGAAATATCGTAATTATTATAAAACAACCATTAGTAGTACTGAAACATAACCGTTTATTGAAGTTACTTTAAATTAGTATTTTTCTCAACATTTACCATTGAAGTTGTCCATATCAAACCCCTCAAAAAGTGGGTTTATGGTGACACCTTATTATTAAATTTAACATTTGTTATACTTAATCATATTATATAACTATATTATATAGGTAAGTATATTGTTGTAATATGAATGTGGAAAACATTATTAAAATAACCCACAACTCGTATTAAGTCTTATATTTTTTAGTTGTAATTCATCTATATTTATCTGAATTACCTAATTGGTAATTTATTAAAAATTTCCTACGTAATCAAATTAATTATACAACTCAAATTGAATTGTATTTAAATATTTTTGATTTCAGGTGTAGCATGGATAATTATACCACAGACATTTAGAATCGAAAACGAATATATTTTATTTAAATCGTGGAATCTGTTTGTAATTATTTGTTCACTTCCGAGTATAACATTAGCGTTTTTATTAATGAAAATGCCGGAAAGTCCAAAATTTTTACTCGCTCAGGGTAAACACAAAGAAACAATGAATTGCTTGAAATTTGTTTATAAATGGAATAACTCAAATGATAAATTTCCTGTAAGCTTAAATTTCAATATTTCCTTAGTGCATAATTTGATTTCTCAGCAACTGTTTACTCTACATATTATTTATATTTAATTCTGTTTGGTTTTTAGGTGACCTCAATAATAATGCCAAGTTCTAATAACAAATCAAATAATAATTTCTTTTATGGGCTTTATAAGAGTATCATAGATTTGTTTACGTCAAAATTCAAAATTATAGCAATAATTACATGCATTATACACTTTTGTGCTACTACCAGGTAACAATTGGGATATATGTATATGAGTAACTATAAAAATGTAACGACAAATCATACTGTGTTCAAAATTCGCTAACTCTATACCATATTATGTGCAGTTACTACATGTTAATACTGTGGTTCCCAGAATTGATGAATAGATTTCGTTGGTATGAAACATATTCAAATTTCCAAAATAAAACAACCATGTGCAAAATTGTGTCAATGTACAAAGTTGAACCAGAAGTGAAAGATGTAAAGTGTGACGATTATATTGACCATTCCGTGTACGTAAACATCATGATCATTGGTATTGCTTCCATACCTACGAGTCTCGTTGTACCACTATTTATCAATAAACTTGGACTTAAATTTTTTACAGGTTATTGAAAATTTTAAATTTATTCTCATACAAAATATTAGTTTTTAATTGTATTAATGGTATACTGTCAGTTGCCAATTACCATGTACAATGGGCCCATGTGGGGTCAATGGGGGCATGATAACTAAGACCATTTCATTCCACATTTTTTAATGTACCTACACATTCAAAATAAATTTAAAAAACATAATATAAAAATGTTCGTATCATATACATTTATTAAATAATAAATTCGTAATTAATTGATATTTGCTTTAATGTGATTAAGCTTAAAACTATTGTTTTTTATTATTGTAACGAGAAATATCATTTTAATAAATATGAGGTACCCTGTCATCCATATTTAATCAATTTGATAGTAATCAAACACTATATTAGATACTGACTTACATTGGGGTTAAAACCAATAATACTAAATACATTTTAAGTTAACCTACTAAGAATTTTTGATACTATTTATTATGGCATTATATATGTATTTATCAATAAGTAAACATTTTTATTTTGTAGTTTTAAGTTTTTTTGGATCCAGTATTTCTGCAGCGTGGTTGTATTTTATTACTTCTTCAGTGGAAAATATTGTGTTAGCTTCAATATTTGAAGCTTTTTCTAGTATTGGTATTAGTTTAACATATTGCATTATTGTTGAGTTATTTTCAACAGAATACAGGTAAAATTTACTTGGAACTATTTATAAAATATTATTCTAACAGTATGTAATATGTATTTTAAATTGTATGTTGTTATTTTTAAGAGGCATGGCTACGTCTATAGGTAATATGTTTGGCAAAACAGGTGCACTTTTGGGCAACATTCTCATTGGAATTTTCATTGATGCTCACTGTATAGTTCCAATATTTGTTTCAAGCTCATTTTTAATAAGTAAGTACAAATATGGTACAGTAATCAATAATTTAAGTCAAGTGTTTATTCATCTTTATCAGTGGTTTTCAACCTTTTTGACAGTACGAACCACTTAAAAAACTTTCAATATGTCGCGGACCATCTCAATTTTAGTCCTTTTTTTCTTATAAATAAGAATCAATTGTTTTCATACATTTTAGAATTTAGAATAAAAAAACCACGAAATTCCTTTAAAGCTTTTAATCTATCTACGCACGCAATTTCACATTAATACACACGCGTGAAATTTATCTTCAAATACAAATATATTTGCAGTGCCTTCCAATTTTTTATCCTAATCCTTATAGTTAGTTGTAAATTAAAAGCTTGTTTAAATGTTCAAAATTATCGACAAGATAAGCCAAGTGCATTTCAAACTTATGATCACAATTGTCAATTATTACACTTCGATAAATCAGTAATTTTTTTATCGGTTTTTATTCGATGTTTTTCTTACGAATTATTACACAATGTTTCGCGGACCATCTCCGGTTAGGTTGAAGACCACTGATCTATATAGGCTTAAAGTTAATAAAAATAGGTACCTATAATACACACAACACTATTTGTACCCACTGTAGATAGTAGTAGAAACGATGAATTATATACTATTTATTATCTGGTCTACTCCACTGTCTAAACTACTTAAATTGGTTTAATTTTTAAACATTAAAACATTTCAACTGTGAGTTATTTGAATAAATTAGTTATAAGTCTAATATATTAATATCCAATAGTTGTATAATTGTATGATATTAGCATTAATTATATAGTTGCACCTACCTAATTTTACATAATATTTACTGTTTAGTTTCAGCTTTCTTAGTAATTGCATTACCAAAAACTGAAAGAGCCAACATAATAACAACCGACGGAATACTTTAAAAATAATTATTATATCCTTAGGATTTAGTATACAAAGTACAACTTAAATATTATTGTATAAATAATTGTAATTCTTAAACATCAATATTTAATTTTAGACTCTAAGCATATCTCTCAGTGTAGTTTATTTTTATACTTTTAAATGTAAAACGTAGAACATGCCGTATCGTAGAGTTGTATTTTATAAACATAATATTATTGATTATTGTTGTACAATGGTTTAGGATGGTTGCGTTTTATTTCTTTGAGTCATTTTGAGGTGCAGCGTTTTCCTAGTACCTAACACTATTATACCCAGTTGAGTCGATAGGTTGCAGTGCGAAGGGTGTGACCGGAGCGAGTACTACGCTTATAGGTACTACGCACCCTTTATTACACGTTTAAGCTCGATTTTGAAAAAAAAAAAATTGCTAATTTTTAAACCCGAATAAGAAGAATCAGTTTTACAATTTTAAACGTCTAATAGATTATAATATTGTTATACTTTATTTTATATTATTTATCTTTTCAAAATAAATGTTTACACGCGTATCTATACCAATCTATGATACAGTATATTATATTATTATTAACAGATTCATTAAGTACACCATCATTTTTTTTTATTTTACAATAAATGTATTCAAATTCAGATTTTCAGAATTTTTAAATATACTTTAAGACCATTACTGAAAAAATCATTACTATATTCACCCAACAACACGTATTTATTATTTTAAATATTATAAGTATATTTTGAATCAATAATTATTCTGTCATTCCAACAACGAAATGTACTTGGATGATAAAGACATATTTTTAGATATATTTTTAAGTTGACAAATTAGTTTGTTCAGTACAACAAACATTTTATTAACTTTAAAAAATAATTATACTCCACCTACATTTTTCTTTGTATATACCGTATACTTTTTGACTTTTATGAAAATTGTTTTAACTTATACTATGATACTGACATTAAATGTTAGAATATTTGAATATATTATTTACGTTTTTCTATTACATAGTTTAAAATGTTTTTTTATTATCTATTTTAAATTTACTGTACAGTGTTCAATAAATGTATGTGTTAGTAAAATGGTATATATACATAAGATTTGTTGTGATACATTTAAATGAGCTTGTTTTAATTATATCTAATTATTTTATAACGTAAGTATATTAATATTAAATACACTTTTATGCACGTATATTCTTCGCAAATGCCAAGCGCTTCTCATCAGCCGCTTTATATTGTCTTTGTAAAATTAGGTCATCGAGTTTCGTTAATATTTTTTATGTAATTCGCCAAGGCGCTTGCAGTTTAAAAAGAAATATTATCTTCTATGAAAGTACGAGCATTGGGGAAATCACAACCCTCGTAGGCTGTCAATCTGCCTATACTGAATTCCCGCGTAAACGAACAAAAAGCAAATAAAAATTACGTCCAGTACGTTCGATAATAATTATACAGTCCCGCATTTTGTGTTTGGAGTCCAATTGTCAACTTAGTGTCATAACACTAGGTTCAAGATATCTTGTTATAACAAACAACATTTTGATTGGTCATTGTTATAATATTGTACAATATTAATATTTATTAGTTGTACTGCAAGTGTTACAAGGTGAGTCAACAGTAGTTATAACCGTCTACATTCAGTGCCCATGTAAGTAGTTATAAGCATTTTAGGATTTATTTATACATAAAAAATATTGCTCTCGAATAACGTAAACAAATTGTATTGAAAAACAAAACATACAAATTTCAAAATAGGATTATTTATGCATAGCAAGTATTATTACTCTTGAATAATAAAAACAAATTATTGGCAATTTAAACAGCAATATTATTATTTAATTTAACCAGAATCGATTTATGTAAATACTAAATAGTGTTTTTATTTAATAAGATTTTTTAACGATATGTGACTACACAATATACAATTTAAAAAATGTCGGCAATTAGGTACCGCTGTACTGTACAGTTGGTGTGGAGTGGGTACGCACTGTGATTGAATTGTTGAATGATATAAAATAATTGTAAACGAATGGCGATTCTGAGCAAAGGCGGTCTGTCAGCAGCACTCAGCCTACATTACTAAGTATATTTTACGGCATTGTTGCTATTAAAGTAATTTATTTTACTGTTAATCGTACAGTGGGTTGAATTGATTTGTTTTTGGAGAAAACATTGCATTTGGAAATGTCGTTGTGTTCGCACGGTCATTCAGCGTACAAAATATAACAATACACTTCAAACATGCGCATTGTAATAATAGCATCGTTTTGTGACTGGTCAAACTACGGATTTACAACATTCAAAGTCCGGCAGAAAACTTTCGCGGGAAAAAAAAACCGACCGCCATCGAACGTGGACAGCGCATTCGAAAGCGACGCCATGACGACGGCACCGCTCACGGTAGAGGACGTTCTAGATGTGACGACGACCAACAACACAAAACCCGATCTCTTTGGAAGACGAATCGGTCGAAGAACCGCGGTGTCCGCGACTGTTGGTGAGACAACCGGCACATGGCGAATAAACGTCCCGACTGAAGGCGACGAGAACGCAAGAAAGTCCACGAAGGCTGCGGACGAACCCGCCGAGGGCGATGGAGTAGAGCTGAACGCGGTCAAGCCCCCGCGGCGGAGCGGACGGTCTCGGTCTCCGCGCCGCGCGGAAAGGAATCTGGCGGGCGGCACGCGCGGCGACGGTCGCGGGGACCAGCGGAACGATGGCCCCACAGCACTCACGCCGTCCTCCCCCCCCCTCCACCCCTCCACCACCACCGGTCGAACGACATTCGGGCGACGACGACGGCGTCAAGGGGATAATCGGTACGCGTGAGAGTGCAACACATGCAACACGGTGTTCGAGACCGGTGAGTCACTCGCGCACACGAGTTTCCGGACACCCGCGGCGCGACGGGGGTGTACAGGTGACCAGTGACCTAGCTTTTTATACCGGCCTATAGCACGAAATTTGCGCGACGCCACAATATCATGCCGTCACTTGTCACCGCCTCCTCGCCATTTTGTGTCTCGTCCGATTGTTTTTTTTTTTTTTTTTTTGTTTATCTGCCACATACAGCAATTTTCTTTGTACATTAAAATTTTTTTTTCCAAATTATTTACCGTGCATTTTGAAATGCCAATTTTTCTATCTTTTTATATTATTATATTATTTTTTTTTTTTTTTGTTCATTGCCAGTGGCAACTGCCACTTTGCTCAAATTTTTTTGGCACCTCATCACTAATGTCTCATGTCTGGTATATTTTATTTATTTATTTTTTTTTCTAAATTTATAACGATGTGTATTGTTTATTAAATAAAAATGCCGTTATGAAAAAAAAAAAAAATGTTTCTTATTTTCGTATGAGTTTATTTGTATTTTTAATTATTATTACAACAGTATAATGGACCTCAAAATAATAATAAGGAATAACTATTAATTAATAATGAATTTACGGTTAATGTGAATAAAAACGTGTATGGGATACTGAGCAAGTTTGGTTAGGTATATTTTGCTTTACTCGACCACACGGTTAATCCTATAACTTTACTTATCTGTTTATAATGTATTCTATGAATATATATATATCATCCATTAAAATGAATTATTATTTATTACGTAATATACTATTTTATATTTCCGATTATTATAATTTATATTAATATTAAAAATATCACTCGTGGAGATCGCTACTTTGCTGGTTGCCTACTCGCCGCGACACAGGATAGTGATGTGTGTTTTACTTTTACACAGTTATTGTGATTTGCGACATCGACTGGAATGATAAACGATAAATCATTGTATTCGATAAAAAGATTCTGAGCGGAGGAGGCCGATTAAAGTCGATCTCAATTTTTTTAATAGAAGTTCTACTGTTAATTTTACTTATTAGAAAATATTAGCTATTATAAAACAATACCCAAATTGATTTGCGACAACCGATTTTAGCTGCCGATATGAATGGCATATATATAAATATTGTCTATATTATAATAATCAGCTGCATATATAAAACAATTTAACATACCTATACCTATTTACAGCTCTAAGCAAATCTAATCTATGTAGTCTACTGTGTTCAGGACAGCCACCACTCACCAGTTTGAAGTTTATATATATATATAGAATTTATTTTATTTGATATGAAAACATAATATTTATATTTTGTATATTATTATAATTTATAGATTCGTTTCATTAAATTTTGTATACGCGAAATGCCAAAATCCCTGCTCCTGACCAGACACGTAGCCAGGTCGAAATAAATTTAATGTGGTTACTAATAGACAATACAATTAGACATTAGTACTCTAGCAAAATTCTAGGTCCAACAGCT
>JACXSJ010004952.1:0-10195 GCA_014851325.1 Pentalonia nigronervosa | reverse complement strand
GTGGAACCGAATGTAAAGAAAATCACTCCATGGGGCGAGTCTTCGATAAAATCTAATATGTCCTAGAATCAAAATTAAAAATGTTACTCAATTAAAAGACATTATTTATGTATTTTTATTTATTCCAGTGAATTTACAGACATTCGAATAAATAAAGGAAAAACAAAACTACATTTCTGAATACAAAAAAATATTTTTTATTTTTTCGAATACTCGTAAATTTGAACATGATACATTATGTATGTAAAATTTGTCAATATTAATATTTAGTCTATACTTACGTATAATGTATATTATTTATTGAAAATGAAAAATATAATCCTATTTTCACTATACTTTTTAAGTGAAGATAAAACAACAACTGTGGTATTATATTTCTATTAAATAGGTTGATTCTTAATTATAACATTTGAAATTATTTACCTATACAGTTCAGTGGTGTATAAATAACTTTTGTATGGGAAGGGGGAGGGGGATTAGTTGCAAACAAATTGTCATAAAACAAAAATTTTTAAACCTATGTACCTGGGCATTAAAAAAATTAAAAGATCTATGGAGAAGGAAGAATTCGGCCCCCACATCACCTTTGAAACATTGACAATCAAAATATCAATGCTAATACAAAATTCTAAGAGAATTATGTTTCAAACATTTTTTAAAAATATATAATTTTAAATCACATTATTATGATTCAACTATTTCCCTTCCTCAATTCATAATATTAATTTTTTCCTATATTATTATAGGATTAGAATGTGTATAACTTTTACATATTTTATCTTGTGGTCTTATAATATGCATTATTGTAGACGAAATTATAAATAAGTTTGCTCTTTGGTATGACGTAAAAGCAATTTATATTATATTTTATTTTGTAGTATATTTTAGTATAAATGGACATTTCGTGATCTTTTTAGCAATTAACTAATTTTTGTGTCTTAACAAAAATGTTTTGTATTTTAGACCCTTTTTAAAAATGTATATATTGTAAATCAAAACTTAGGCACTGGAATTCAAAGAACATTTTTAAAATCATACTTATGTAAAAAAAAAAAGTATAAAATATTATTACAAATGAATATATAAATTATTTAATATTTATACTATAAAAAATGGATAGTACATCTAACTAATTTAAATTGATTATTATTAAATTCATATAGTATTGTTTTGAATGAATAGTGTAATAAGTTAATCAATTTTTAACGCATTTTATAATGTTGAATTTGATAGTTTTAACTTTTAAGGATTTTTTTTATTCGCAATTAGTTGCAAGTTTTTTGGGATCCTATTTAGTTAATATCATAATTTTTATTACGATAGTTTCATCTTTATATCTTAGACATTTCTAAAGAACTAAATTTCCGAAATTTAGCATTACTGCCTACATAAACACGTAATAATATCAGCTATCTGGTAAATGGTAAATTAGATATAACTAGGTAATTTCTGAATCACTTACTTTTGATATAGTTTTGGCGGGTTTCAGGTGTATGCCGCCCACGTAGATGACGTTCGGCGTGATAGGTCTCGAGAACTCTGTGGCGTAATGACTGTTCTGGAAGATGACTGACGGGTTGACGGTCGGTGACAGGTCGTACGGTTTCGCGTCCTTGTACCTACTAACTAGCTGTTCGAACTGGGTCCTGACAGTGTTATATGTCAGCAAGGCCGTGTTGGTCAACCTCTGGAAAAATGTGCCTGGCACGGCGTGGTTGGCCAACAAGTTGGACACGTAAGCCGGGTTGGCCATGTGACCGGTAAACATCCGCTCGGCGAAGGTGATCATCGGCGACGGGATCATGTAGATCACAGGCAGACTGAGTGCATTTGCCAGGTACGAGACGCAGTCCAAGCCCAGCGGCTCGATTATTAGCAAGTCGTATTGGTTACGTGCCCCGGATGTCAACACTTCGGTCAGCTTTGGATTGTTATGGACCGCTTCACAGTAGAACCGACTCAGGCCGGCCATGGCGTTGATGAACTCGAACGGATTGCCGAATTCTCGGATCGCCTGCACCACGTCCATGTCGAGCTTCATCGGGAAGTCGCGGGACGTGTCCACCTCCGTATAGTTGGCCCTGTCGCCCTCCGGAAACGGCGTGAAAACGGTCACCGTGTGTCCGGCGTCCGTCAGCGACCTGAGCACCGAGCTCATGAAATACCAATGACTCTTACCCGCCACCGTTTCGATGGCCAATATTCGGGAGGCCTCAGCCGCCGGCATCGTCTGCAGGTCGACCGACAACCATAACATCATCGACAGCCAGAACACGGACGACCTTTGTATCGCCGCCATAGGAAATTTTCTTTATGCAAATAATTCGGTGAATGTTGTACAGTCCAGTTTGGTTACGATATTTCCGTGTAGGTGATAGGTATAATTTAGATATCGCAGCTACGAGTTGGCACCGCGCGTATATTATATAATTCGGTGCTCGCGCGAAAAGCTCCGAACTCGAACTGCAGCGGCGACAATGGTCGAGTTTCGTGAGTTATTACGCGCGAAGCCAATACACGATTATAACGATGAATTTTTTTCAAATTATCACGCACTGTGACTACACTGTTAAAACAATGCGGAATATTTAGGCGTTCTAAATTTTATAGATTATAGATTTATAACCGAAATGTTTTCGTATTATCGTTATAATAATTTAATATAATATCATATTATTATTATAAGATACACGTGTACGAGTTTTCATTTTTAATTACACAATACGCCTTGTACCTATACCTACTGCTCGCTCGTCTGTTGAGATAATACTGATTTTCAATGCCGTTTAGATTTCTTCAGTTCTTATTATATATTACGTTTATTTAGTCATGCGCACTACTGTTATAACTACGTACTTACAAATACATGACGGATATTATCTATTTTTGGGATGTCTGAAATCCATTCGCATTGTATCCGAACGAATGGACTCGTGCGTAGCCCGTGCCATAATAAAGGCATGAGGATATCGTGACTGTCGTACACTTTTAAAAAATGCGTCTTTTTATTACCTATGTCAACCATAAGAACGGACTTCAACAAATAATTATATACGTGGTTCAGCAACGATGGAGAGACGCGGAGACAGTCACATACGGGTGTGACGATATTCTTATATTATATGAACAGCTGTCAAAACCAGACTAAAACAGGCCGAGTGTGAACTTTGCCAAAACCAACATACGGCAACGTTAGACACACAGGTGCACCGGACGGCAACCTTGACCCGTGTGTTACATTGGAAATAGTTAAGACTTATCACTACCACGAATTAACTTTTTTTGATTATTCACATTTAGTGCCATAAAATTCGAGCAATACATATTTTACTTAATTTTAACAATATTAACGCATGCCTACAAGACGTTATGCGCATATAATATATGTATAACATGGTAATAACTATTTTTATATAATTTATAACAGTAAAAAAATAGTTATATTAAGAGGCAAATAACTGACGTTGAGTTATACAAAAGCAGTCGATGGATTGTATGGTTATGGCCATGAGAAGTGGAATGAAATTGAACAAGGAAGGATGCTTGACTTCTGGAGAAATATGAAGGTACACGGTGGTTAATGCAGACAAGGAAATCAGGTGAGTTTATAGAGCCATCGAGAAGAGAACAAAGAAATTGGATGTTTGTCTCCTGACAAACGTAAGACATATTGATTTTGAGTTCAGTAAATTAAAATTATTTGTTATTACCTTATATATTAGAGTGAATTGACCTATTATCAAACTTTAAGGTAAAAATATTATCTTAGTTCGTGTTTGCTTCCTGACACGTGTATAGCCTTATCGCATCCGCATTTTTATCTTTCAGTAGAAGTGACTCAACTCTAGGCCCAATTGACAAGATGTTTTCATACATAAAAAATACAGTAAACTGTTTATCTAAATTAAATAAAAGCATAAATAATAAAGGTGTTTATTCGTCATGAATAACAAACAGTTAATCGCAAAACGTCAAGGTTTGTAAAATTCTACCAAACTATCACTAAATGAAAAACTATTAGCTTCCAATAAACAATTAACACAAATTAACTCCAAAATACTTGCAACTCAATCCACCTGTATGTGTGTGTGTATTTTAAAGCGTACTTATAAATAAACATTAATACTTTGTGAGCAATAAACAAGACTAGAGAAGTAAAAAATATCATTACAGAAATAATTACGTCCAATAAAATATATATTGATACTAGGCGTTGTAAAATTTAAAGTATGATATATTGAATTAGGTGATCATATTTTATGCTATAGTCGGTCCAACGAACGACCGATTTGATATATATTGCACTTAACTAATAAAGTTGATCCCATGGCCCTCGCCACCGGCTGTTTCCACTGCCAGAATTAAGGCTTTTTACGTCGGCGACACTTACCAACGGACCGCGATCAACCGGACCAGAACTATTTAAAAAATATACTTCCTATTGTAAGCTATTGGTGCGTCAA
Organism: Pentalonia nigronervosa; assembly: GCA_014851325.1. Taxonomy (NCBI): domain Eukaryota; kingdom Metazoa; phylum Arthropoda; class Insecta; order Hemiptera; family Aphididae; genus Pentalonia; species Pentalonia nigronervosa. The sequence goes on along the minus strand of JACXSJ010004952.1, from coordinate 5,732 downwards.
ACACATTGACCCAAGTCCAGTAATGGATTCGAGCATGATCGCCACGTCGGATCGATCGTTTCCTTCACGGTTGACTCATTTTATTTCTCCGACCCGTCGGTTCCCGTAGGTCGTAGATCAATAGCAATTTACACGATAATAATAAAAAATCAAACATTAATTAAAGCAATAAAAACAATGTTCTAAGGCTCTGAGATATCTATACGCTTTATGTAATTAATTCAAGCCTTAAATGTTTGTTATTGTAGTCAAATGAAGTTTTAACTCGACATTTAAAAACAAGACTGGTCAAAAATAATATCTGTGATGGACTTTACGTTTATTTTACAGGTCAAGAGTTAATATCAGTGAAGTTCGAATAAGTAAAAAAAATATATCGCACCTGTGGAATTTATATACCTATTAAAAAAAAAGGGGGTAGGCGATCGATGGATCTCACAATCGCCTAATTATTCATTTGTAGAGATTTATTTGCGATCGCCGAAATTAACCACATAATATTAAGTCATTTATATTATGGCGGATAGGGGAGCATGGCAGCAACGACTGAGATTACTACGACGACATATATATACACACGTCCTAAACCATACTATCGGAAATCAGAGTTAGGCTCCCGAGGTTTCAATAAAAATCACCGAGTGAACGCAGACGCCGACGACCGTCATACGTCAACGCAAAGCCCCAAATGAAATCCCGACGACTTTTTTTTCCATCGCGCTATCGTACTGACACGCTTCCTCTAATTTTCCGACATTTTCCGACGTTTACAGTTGTGCAGCCGATAGATATTGATAGGCCGAATCCAACATTAAATACCACGCTCGACGATCACTGCCATCGTTATTACAATCGCATACGAAAAATGTGCACGGCCTATTGTCTTATATAGACAGCGATGCATTTGAAAACTGTTTAGCGCATTTTATTACAGCTACTTGCGAGACACCATCACGATACCGATCGACTGTCGACAATGACGGATCGGTTATTGTTATATTGTAATCGAAGTTTTAAAAATTTCTATATATTCGTAATTATTTCTATTTATCCGTATTATTCGAATTATATTAATCATAGACATATAATGATATCATGTTCTACAGACACGTTTTATATCATTTCTCACATAATATTTATTGTGATCACCGTTGCACTAAACGTCGAATCCGTTTTTCATAACACTTGTATATTATAACGAGTATTAGGACTTATCTCGATAAATCATCTAAATAATTATTTATTTATATTTCATCTTATCTAAATAAATAATTATAAGTAATCTAAATAATTATTCCAGATAAATTCTAGATGCATTCACAAGATAAATTCAGTAAAGAAAATTAGCCAGAATTTCTCGTTTTCACTCTCTTAGTCTCAGGCTCATATTTTAAGTTAAGTAACACGGACTACACGATATTGTACCTATAATGCAACTCAAATTATTTTTAAAATGTTTTTATTTATACCTTTGTTATTCCCTTTGTTCCTTATTTCATAGTTTTTTGAAGTTAATGTTTATTGATACACAACACGCAATAAATTTAGAAAAAAAACATTTTACTATACAGGCACAATAAAAAGTACATTTTTTTTAATCATTCATTTTTCATTTATAATTAAATAATTAATAATTTTCTGTAATTTAACTGGATAAAATATTTTTATCTTTTAGTAAGTTATATTTTATTTGATTATCTTTTATCTGTATTTTAGATAAAATAAAGTGTTTTTATCTTTATCTTTATTTAAATGATTTTTTGTTATCTAGTCATAATACAGTACATTATAGTATAATACTATATACAGTAGTACATCAGTAGTACCTTATTACTCGATATGATAAATCGTAAATGGAAAATATCGTTTTATACAATCATTAAAATATTAAACTTTGGCGTTTATGAAATTTATTATGAGTTTGAACTGTTTTAATATTTATTTTTTACTCTCGTATTCGTTTGTAAATTTATTATGAATAATATATTGTATAACTTTTTTAATTTAAAAAGAAAAGTGTTGTTTTTAAATGATGTCTTTTGTTTTTAGAAGAAAAGTACCACCAATTATTTGTTTTAATTGTGAGTTATTTCTTCACTACATTCAAATAAGAACAATACATTAGTGCACTTTTTATTTGTCTTAAAAAAAAAAAAATGTAATATAAAAATGAAAAAAATCTATTCAGGTAGTAGTTTTTTTTAACAATTATTTTATACGCCGAAAATAAGTACCTTCATAAATTTGTTTTGCATAGCTAATGCATAAAGAACAGTGGATAATTAAATAAATATTTAACAAAACAGTTGAACCAATAAATACTAAGTGGAAGACGTATAATTTTACTAAATTCCGAGCGTGAGCCCATAAACAGTTTAAAATGTTTGAATAATAAATAAAATGAATGCGATAGATTTTCTGAAATAAATATGATGCGATAATAATAAAATTTCATTTTAAACATCTACAAACAACGATGGCTAATTCAAACACGTTCATTATTATGATAACACTCATTATTTTCATTTTAAATATTAAAAGAGTCAAATTTATGTTCTGTTTGTTATTATAGCCATACCAATAACAGCAGCTATAACTATTGATGCTTGTTGCGGGATAATAATAATAATTGTATTATAATAAAGTCCTATAAATATCAACAAAATTTCGTACAATTCATAATGTTTTCGTACAAAAACTCAATGTGGTAAACTCTATATTATCAACTTTCGGGTACGTGTTGTTTGTATAATTGCAATGTCACTATTTACTAAAAAAAATTTTAGTAGATGATGATAGTTTTTATTTTGTCATTTTCTTTTCATTTGGTCATTCTTCTTAATCTTGGAACACCACAATAATAACTTATAATTTCATACATATATACATTATACACATAATATAATATAATATATATTACACAATTGAATTTTTTTTTGATTTGACATTCAGCACCACGGCACATTGTTTTTTTTTTTTTTTTTTATTGTGTTGATTTTACTCATATCCCTTCAGTTTTTCTGTTTGTACATATCTCTATTGTATCGGCCGTCAATAATGATTCCTATTTTTATGACTATAGCTTTTCCAAATTTCTAACGTATGATGTATATTGTAACATATTAACTATTACTAACTTTTTGTATTAATAATCGTATCCATAAAATATATAGTATGTTATATAAATGAAAAATTTCTTATAGTTTGATTTAGGTATAATATTGATGTAACAAAAAATATACGTATTTTTTGTAAATGTTTTTTTTCATTTGTTTATTTTAAGTTTTAATTAATGTACTATTTATATAATAATTAATTTAATACTATTATAATTTATTATTTCAACAGCTTGTAATATTATTCGTTGCATTATCTAAATGTTTTATCTCACTTCAGATCATCCAGCCATAGTCGATAAATCTATCGTGTCATACTATTGTAATAGTAGTATTATAACATAAGTATGAATATTTTTCCAAATTCTCAGTGGCCTAACCAAGAATGATCAGGGGATATAGTTGCACCAGTTCTCGAACGCTAAGGTGCCCCAAAGAATGTTAAGAATAATAAACTATATTTTGATTTTATTTTTAATTCAAACCACACTTGAATTTAGTTTAATTTTGTGAACCTACAGACAGCATGAATGTGAATACCACGTTATGAACGTAATTTCCACGTGTACAATGATTTATACTAACTGGAAATTGAAAGTTTTTACTAAAAATGTAAAGTATTTTTTAAATAGCATTTAAGGTACCGAGGGCCTAATTAAGGGTGGACGAGGGGATATATCTCGCCAGAGCCTTTTATAATTAATAAAAAAAGTTTTCTCGGTTACCACTGTACTTGAAAATATGATGAAAATGTAGATTTTGAGTGTAAAACAATGTTTACCTCCTCAGGATAAATTCCTAATTACGTCACTAAAAAGATGAACTTATCGCAGACACATTTAAAATCATGAGTTCTGTGACGGTTTCATTCAAAATATTGTGAATCTACTACTTTATTATCTGCCTACTAATCTACTCTAGTAGTCTAGTGCATTATTTTTCTTCATGAAATGAAGTATTAAAAAAAATATACATGTATTAATATTTTAAAAAATAAGTTAAATAGGGTTCAGCAAGGGGATGAACCCATTATACGTAAGATCTCTCAAATACTCGCTTAGAAAAAGTAGGAGAACTGTTGATGATTTAGCTCGATTTCGCTCTTAGGTCATGTAATTTTCAAGTTACAACACTGCTTCCTATAAGTTATATATACATTCATATCAAAAATTAGTTTTCAACCGATCAATCATTGTATATAGTCGTTAAAACGCTACAACTACATCGACGCTGAGTACAATGAGAAACCATTGTACAAACCTCTACGTCTTGTTCAGGCATTTACAATATATTATAATATGTATTACGCGGTTTTGTATTGTGAACTCAATGGCTGCGCTCGTTATGTTATTACATCATATTAAGCACATTTAACGAATTAATTATGACACGGCGGAAAAGCGGAATTCGCCAACTGAGAAAACCAACAGCGTGTGCACACCCCTCCCCGCAACATCCGTCTGCCGAAAGTGTGGCCTCGCAACTCGCAAACGTCAAACCTCGAGAAATGCTTACCATTGAAAGGAAAATCGGAAAATTTAACGAGCGGTCGGGAAACACACTACTCCGGCGTCAGGCGAACTTGATATGATATTATAACAAATTGTAATAATACACGATATGCATACAATGGGTAATTACGTTAAAATAACTATGTCTTACCTACAACGCAACACGCTATCTCGATATTATTTTTTCTCAACATTGACGACAATAATATCGTAGAAGATAAAGATATCGGTTAATATCGACGATGACCGTACGCGGCACGTCGGTCTCAACTTGAAGGTATAACGAGTGATTTTTGTTTGCCAAAAGTCTGTGCAATCTGCGCCATGCATTACTAATAGAAAATGAGAGAATAGAACACATCTTTAGAAATGTATACAGACCGTCTTCGCTCATAATCGTTTTGCGTTTACAATGATTTATCGTTGAATTCATAATAATATTTATACATCCCTTATGGTGACTCACCTACTGGACGAGGAACACTCGGAACCTACTGTACAGCTAAGCGAATTCCACGGTTCTTTGTTTTTCAGATAAATTTGGCGCATTCTAAAATTATAGTATTTGACATAAATTTAAATTTAATATGCTATTTTCTTTCCTATTTCTAAAAGAATATGAAAAAAACAAGTGGAAATGTAAGTAACCGATTAGCTACTGTACAGTATATTGTGTCGAGTATACCTCGTCATTGAGTAAGTCACAGTAATGTTAAGAATTTTTTTTATAAAATATATAACTGTACCTACTATACTATAAATATTACGAGTCTATAAAATATTGAGTTCAATTAACAATTCGTAAATACTATACGACTACACCTTAATATTTGGTTACGTCCAATATTATACTATACAGTCAGCTTTATTTGTTATACATGTAAAATAATATGTTATAGTAGGTATACGCTAGTGCTCTGCATGGTCCGGTCTTAATCAGTCCGGTCCGGACCGAACCGGACCGTGGTCCGGTCTGGTCCGGTCCTAACATATGCAAACTATTGAATCGTCGGTTTGGTACAGTTCAATGTTTTTTAGGATTAATTTGGTCCAGTCCTCAGATAAAATGCAATATTTTCAGTCCCGTCCGGTTTCAAAAAAAAAA
>JACXSJ010004951.1:0-10199 GCA_014851325.1 Pentalonia nigronervosa | reverse complement strand
TAATTTAACACAATTTAATAAATAATTTATTGGACTATGATAAGTGAAAACGACAAAGCACTAGTTTGCGCTTCATTTATTGTTATGTGTGGTGAATATTTAAAAAATAAGAAAAAAGTCAAAAGTCCAAAGAAGAGAAGGTGGTGGATGACGACAATACATAAAAGTCGTAACAAGTAAGTTCATTACGTTTTAAATCTTTTTAAATCAAACAATGAACGAAGAACTTGTGATTTTAATTAAATAAAAGTATTAATTATTATCTAACCACAAAAATTGATTTCGAATACCTATATTTTAATAAAAAAAAACGTAAGTATGGGTGAGTGGGTATAATATAAAGTATATAGTACCTACGCAGATTTCTATAGAAAAATGCTAATCTATCAACTATCGATATCAAATGTGTGCATATAAACATTGCCAATTTTTTAAAACAAAAAAAAAATTATGGCACTGTACATTAAAAAAATTATTATATTATTAATACCTATAAACTTTGTCGCTACTGGACCAAAGTTATAATGCTGCTGTTTTTCCTGGTCAACACGAACCGGTCGTGGGATCAGTAGTACAAGTATATTGGCCGTTCCTTTGACTTGTGTCACATTTACGGACAATCGCCGGGATCGACACCAGTGACAAATAATTGTACAAGTATGCCGATCCGACGGCATGGCAAGTAACCACCAGTACCAAATATTGGCCAAGTACACCAGTCGAGGGAATGCGGCTTAAGAGGAGGGACAAGTATAGTATTATTAATCTTTTAACAGGTTCAATCAGGGTTTGCATATGGTATAGTAACGTTATGATTATAACGTTATGTAATATGACAAAAAAATAATAATTGAAATTTGTAAATGTAATTAAAACGAAAACGGTAAACAAAAATAATTATATATGTATCACAAAATAAAATATAACGATTAACAAAATGTATAACAAAACATAACACAAAACAAAATAATTTAAAATCCATTTACTTAAAAGTTATAATATTAGTTTCATAGAAATATTTATTTCACATGATATAGCAATCAATCTTAGCGAATAAATCCAAGAATTTATTTTACTCCGTATCCCCGCATTAGATATTATTTTTAACGATAAATGATAAACAATAAACGCAAAAATTGTATAATCTTTATAAATTGTATTTTACAAAATTAAACGAAATTTTGATTACAAATGTAAGCCCTGGGCTCAATATACTCTAATATGTGTAAATTTATTATTTTAAAACTATAAATTGTTTGTACATTTTAAAATGCTCGTAACTAGCGTTAAAATGAAAATGTAAAAATGAGATTCACTAGATATTATACTTACTTTTAAATTTGATAATAAGTCAATTCAACCAAATATTAAACATGTTATAGTGAGATGGATTATTCATAACGATCAATTAGCTATATTATATTGTTATTAATTTATAAGGAGACAACATATGCGGGTGTAGCTTCCCTGTACATTATAGTACGTTTCGTTGTCAAATAAATTAATGGTAGATACTACTCAACCACTTAAATTTTGTATTCCGGTTCAATGATCGTCCAAAAGAACACATTAGTTAATATTTATTAAAAAACGTATCAGCAGTGTAATATTGATATCCTAATTTGTGTTTCAATAATATCCTATTAGCAGATTAGCTGTCATTAATAGTGACCTAAAGAATAGCTATATCATATTTCCCTGCAGTAGGTATTGTGTTTTTGACTTTTTAAGTGCTCCCTGTTTGCTCAAAGAATATGATTTTGTCGCAATATGTTTTTTGTGAAAAAATATAATACTTATTATTACCTACAAAGTTTAACAATAACCATTCATTTTACTATAATATATAAGCCCATAAAATGTATTTATACTTCCCAATATAATTTTCAGTAATGTTATATTTGCATTAGTGTAATTATTTTTTATAAGTGGGTATTGATTTGAACAGTAAATTTAAAAATAAATTTAATTAGTTTTAACTTTGCCTATATTAATATCTAATTTTATAAACCATTATAATTTATATTGATACATTATCGACAATATTTTTCATATAACTTTATAAGTATCTAACATGATTCTATAGTTAAACGTTTGACATAAGTTTATGTCCCGATTTACGTAGGTTTTTAAGTATTTTATATACAATCATTAAAATATATTTATTCTAATATATAATATAAAAACAATACTTCATAATAAAAATCGTACAGTAAATTATTTGTATATCTACTATATATTATCAAAATATGTTTATCATAATAATATGACACTTTTGATATTGGACACACATAGTATAGTAGATAAATATACAGAACATATAGATACTTGTGGCTTATCGTAAGTAATAGTAGAAAACTCACATAATCAGTTTAACATATGTAATATCACAGAAATGTATAAATCAAATCAAAATACTATTGACATAGGATGATATTTTTTTTATAGTAATGTATTATGCACATTATGTTAATTTATACTAAATACAGAAACTTCTCACTTTTTGTCCTTGACAAAATTTTTTTTAATGCGTATTTCTTATACAAATAGAATAATCAATACTATTAATAAAATTTGTTTACATTTCTATTGAATCACATACATCTCCATTTAACAATACAATACAAACAAGTTAGATTTTTGTAGTTTCTCTTAATCAAACCTTAAGGTTAAGTTTATAATACAATTTTACATTACCGCTAGTGACAATAAGTTATAAAATAACACTAATATAAAATAGTTTAGCGTTATTGATGTATATATATATACAATTATACCTAATATTATAATATTGTAATTAATCACCTATTAAATAATTTCATTCTGTATAAATCGTCATTGATTGATGATTAGTGCAATATGTACCTACTAAAAATATCAGTTATTGCTTTTCAGTTGTATTTCTATAGAAATAAACGATTGTAACACATACAACTCGAACAACAGAATAAATAAATAATATATTTTACGCACCACGCGTCGGTGCATAATGCCTACCTATGTAATTGTTGTAGTAACAACAGCTAGAATAATAATGTTCTTTGTATGTTATGTACTTTGATTTTATAATAATAAATAATTTATATATATATATATATATATATTTTATATAGGATAATTATAATATAATTATAACCATATTATGGTTACAAAATATGTATAATATTAGGAAAATTGTTTAGCTATAAAAACAAACAAATCTAAAATAATGTGAAACAATCTTTCTACGTTCAAAATGTATGTAATATGTTTAAACGATAGTAATTGAATATTATCGGGCATTCAGGCTGCATGTATCATAATTCATTTTTTGCACGTCAATATTAAATTACACAAAAAGTACAGTGGAAAATAGTCCATCGTATTTCACCAGATAAATAATTCAGCGGTTAATCGATACTGTTTAAAATTATGTTGACGAAAACCTATATTATGAAAATATATAAATCACTGTCGTGCGATATCGAATGTAAATATTTTTTAACATTATTAATTAATATGTTGTTTATAATATCATGTAATAAGTGACTGCGTGCCTCTAAATTCTAAGAAAACAGGCCTCCTCCTAAGTTATTCTGATTTTTAACATTTTCCTCTATTGCCCAAAACAGGATGTTGTTAATGTCTCACACTCTCGCATACATATTAATTTCATAACAATACGTCATTCTATGAGATGGTTTATAAGAATTTCGAAAATCAGAATTGAAAAAAATATATAAATAGGTATAAAATCAGTTATCTACCACAATAGGCGCGTTTTATACCTACTCGTTTATACATATATTATTATTTTTTGCCTATAAGACCGGATTTACCATTGGTCACTGAAGTCAAAGTGTCCAGGATCTACGAAAAAACACTGCTGGGCCTACCCGTGCTTACTATGTATATACTGTATAACGAGTACTGAGTAGGTATACATATATGCCATACGGCAATTATAGGACTCAGCTCGTAAATAAAATAAATAAACATTATAACTCAGTGAAACAAACGTATTATACCTAAACACATTTAGTAGGTAGGTACCTAAATTTGTTCCTCTCATCATTTTCACGTTTTATTACTAATTTTTTTTTTATTTTTTCAGCAAGAATTTCTCCACAATAAATTTACGCGCTACTAATTCCTAAGCGTCCGTCCAAGTGCCCGCCGCAAATGGTTCGATCCGGTCTCGTAAACATTATTTATAAATATATTTCGGATACATAGATAACACACGTGTCTATATAAATTATCGTATATTCAGTTGCAGGAGCGTAATATAATCATATTATGCAAAATACGCGTATTTTACAAGCATAATATACGCGTACATATCCGATAATATTGTATAATTATTGACAATATTTGCGTATAATAAACGCAATGGTTGAGTGCACAATATAAACGGTGTTTATTATTATTATAAGCGTATAATATAGTGTACGTACCCGACGGTAAATTTTCCAGTGAAATCATCGCGCGCTGCACGTGTTTGCGGGCCACTCGGTCGGAGAGCGAAGGCTTATGTGGTTCGACGAGGCGGTGTGCGTTTGTCTTGTCTATTTGTTGGCGTGCGCGCGCGTCTAACGTTAAACGCGTTCGACCGCGGGTGGGCGCGCGTTTTCGTGCGTCACGTCAACCGCCGCCAACGAAAGAGAGCCACGACGAAAACGAGAGGGAATTAAACGAGTAAAAAAAGAAAATAGTGAGTGACGGCGATGTCTCGCTGCTGTGAAATTGCGGGGAGGGATATCTCTAACTCCCTCCTCCTTCAATCGCCTAACAGGAACGTCTATTTACGGACTCTCGCTAAAGTTTGGAAAATTTATAAAATTTGTTATAGTTCGATCGAGCCGTATTAATAGTCAATTGTGTATCAAACGGGCGCGCAGCCAAGATTTTTCTAAGGGGTTGTTTTAATTTTATATTTTAATATCATTTTGGAGGGGGGATTACGTTATAACTACAATGAATCTTCATAAAAATAATACCAAATATAAATAATAGAACCATTCTGCGTATAATTTTTTTAAGCATAATATAATGTATTGAATTTATTTTTTGAATATAAACAACGGCTGACACTGGTCTCGATCAATTTCGTATTACAGGAGCAGCCATAAGTGTTTTGGCCCCCGTAACTTTTAAACCCACACAGCTTCAAGCTCACGTGTATGATATTATGTTATAGGTATTATAGGTATTTCATAAATCTTTTGCCGGAACTGAACGAGTGGTAATATTTTAGTGAAAAATTACGATAACGTAATAATTATTAAACAGAATGAATTTTAATAACATTATCCCACTAATGATGATGACACAATAACGAATACGTTATTATATTATACAACAGTTGAACTACATTATACGGTGTCGTAAGGAAAGCGAAAGGAAAGGACGAATGACGACTAAAAAAATTATGAGAAATATATTTTTAAAAAAAAAAAACCCCCGTATGACGTTAAGGCATTATAGGTGCATTTAAATTAAAAAAAAAACTAATAACTATTGTAAATAATATATAAAATATTATCTTTATTATGCAATTATTGTATTATTAATATTATATTATTGTTTATTAATTCATTATATACAGTACAATAAGCGCGCTGCAGTCGAGTTCCACAGGTCTCTGGTCGCGAGTTGACACGTGTATATAATAATATCCATTTAGATATATTTAGAGGTACCTATATAAGTGCCGTGGACTGTAAGCATATCGTTTATAATACTTTAAATGTAAGCTCGGCGGTGACACGTCTATTTGTAGGCATAATAATACGCGATAATGTCGATAGTAACATTATACTATAAATATTAATGCACGTGTACATGGCTGGTGTATATATATGTACGTGTACACACTCATTTACCAATATATACATATCATACACTATATATAATATTATGTATAGTAATTATATGATAATGGGAGTCATATAATATGAGTGTTTCGTGTCAGTCATTTCCTGTTGTACTGTACCGCTGCCGCTGTATATGTTTTACCGAGCTCTCGGTAGATATAATAAACACCGTGATTATAATATACACATTATTATACCAAATCGCGGTGTCACCACTTGGCACTTATGTTTAATAACATATTATTATTATTATGGAGCGTATTATGCACGGTGACGTCCGCATCGTATATACCAGTTTCTCGAACTCGATGTACTTATTGTTATATACTGATGCAGTTATGTATACGATAAGGTATACATAAAACACAATAAGGTTTAAGAGTTTAAGGCAATAAATTTCCAGTCACTGTGCAGCGGTATCTTTTCACGTTGTTCCGTGGGATACAAATAAATAATATGCTGGCATATATCATAACCGAACGCTAGTTTTTCGCAAATTTACGTTAGGTATGTACCTCCTATATAATTCATGTGTATATTTAGTTTTTAAACAATTCAATATAAATTATAAGTATTTGAAAAATGCCCGCCAATGCACCTCTGCACAAATAATTGTACCTGAACTTACTGTTCATGACGGTTTTATAAATTCCAGGATGTACATATATGTAGCCATCAATAGTTTTCGCCTGTTGATAATATACGTCCTCTAGGTGAAAAATAAAAAAGTAGATACCTGTATATTGTAGAAGCGTAGAGTATATAAAAAACATTTATATATGTAGAGAGGTGGAAAGGGCGTCCAAAGAAAACCAGTTCAGTGGATTGGTAAATTAATTTACCAATTATAATTTTCCAATCTCCCTCGAAAATATCAAAATTAAATTTTAGTGGTCATCTAGTCAGATGTGTTTTATTTATATGTACCTAAAACTATTAGGTATCGGGTTTTTCGTGTTTATTCTAAATATTATGTTTTTAATGACCCCTATAGCCAGGTATTAAAATATAAATATACATATTCAGCATAAATAATCGAATATTATTTACTATTTAGAATAGTATTCAAATACTTTTATTCGAATATTTAACAAGACTGGTGTATTTTCACGGCTACACCTAGTATATCACAGCAACATAAACAACTTGCATATTATACACGCATGTCACTTTCACGTCCAAAGTGTCCTTTTTCCCTGCTAAAAGTATATACTTCTCTATCATGACACTATATGTCTACATTTCAGTTATCTATTAATTATAAAATACATTTTTATAAGCGTCTAAATTTAAAATTTCGACAAAATACATAAAAATCGCAAATATTTGGAGTTTTTTTTGATTATTGATTTTTGATTCGTTGAGTCAAATTTCTTGAAAATTTAATACAAAATTCCTTATAAGTTGTTAAAAAACAGATTAAAAAGACATAAGAGCATTTTTTTTTATAAGCATTTAAACTTAAAATATTGACCAAAATTTTCTATCGAACATTTGAAAATTATTTAGTAGTTAAAAATATATAAAATATTTAGTTTTTATAATTAAGGATTGAAAATTTAAAACAAGGTTTTTCGTAAGTATTTAATAATGTAACCAAAAAATCAAAAAAAAAAAATTTTTTTTTATAGACTTTTTAAGTTTAAATTTATGCAAAATTAGATATTTAAATAAAGAATAACGATGTTATTTATTTCATTGTGATTTAAAAATATTTTTCGTGAGTGCTTGAAACTTTTAAAGTATATTGTTATATTTTATACACTCAATTAAATTTTTCAATCGTTCAGAATCATTTTTCGTATACAATGATTTATATCAGGGGTCAGCAACTTTTTTGGTGCCAAGGGCCAAAAAATAAAAATGCATTTTTTCACGGGCCATAATTTGAATACATTTTATTTTATTTAAACAAAAGATTATAGTAATTAAAATTTAATTTATTTAAGTACATCACTGTTTGGTATATTAATTATCGAGGTATCTACAAAGTTATAATAATAATTACATATCATAATAATAATAAAAAAAAAATACATAATAAAATATAGTATATTGAAAAAAATAAATAAATAAATAAAAATTAATGTTATTTATGAGTTTGAATAGCATCAACAAGTTTATTGATAGCAGGTTTGATTTTCGATGTAAAAATTCTCAATACATCGGTTAGTCGCCAAGCATATTTGCTTTTCCGATATTTCATTAGTGAAAAAGTATGTTTACAAATATAAATGCTTTCAAATACGGTCAACATCTTTTTAGCAAAATATTTTATTTTACTAAATTTTGTTTCACGGAGACATGAATAAAACTGAATTAAATTATGCCCGTCACAAAAAGTGATTTTAAGACATTTGTCACTTTGCAACTCAATAATTTCCATTTGTAAACTGCTTTCAACGTCATCAATATCAACTACAAATGGGTTCTGAAATAATTATTTTTGAAGTCAATTGAATAAAAATCGGATAATTTGGTTGAAAATTCATTTTATAACTTTTCAATGATACTCATAAATTTTACTTTAACTTCTTTCCAGTTACATTGTTGAAATATTTCCATGGCTTTTTTATACCAAACGAAATAAACTTAATTTTTTTTCATCAAATATGCTTGTAAAACAATTTTAATTTCACCGAAAATGATTATTATCAGAGTACATATCCGGTAGTAGTTTTTCTTTTCCTTGTAATTTTGCATTTAATTAATTTAAAAATGTGGTAATATTAGTTAAAAAAACAAGGTTGAGTATCAATTTTTTATCAGATAATTGGGAAATATGTTTTTTCTATTTCGTTCATAAATATATTTATTTCCTCCCTAAGAGTAAAAAAACGTTTTAAAGCTGCACCTTTACTTAACCAATGAACTTCCGTAAAATAAATAACATCACCATATTCAACTTCAATTGCTTTCCAAACTGTTGAAATTGTCGATGAGCCAACCCATTTGAGACGATTACACTTCATTAAAAAATCGATTCAGTAATACTAAGTCGTATTTCGTTTAGTACAATAAACTATTATCGACGTTTAACGAAACGTAGACAACGTGTACAATGTTTTTATACATAATATCTATTTTTATTTAATAATCGTGTAACTAACTTCTTGTGAGAAATCCCAATTTTCATCAACAAATATTACTTGTATAATTATTTTCCCGGGCCGCATAAAATCACTACGCGGGCCGCGGGTTGCCGACCCCTGATTTATATCATTGAATACAAATTTAACACATTCATGAAAGTGGCCCACTCAACACCTACTGAATAGTAAAGGGATACCAATTTGCCGACCTTGTTTTTTTTTATTTTAGATTCTGAATTGAGCGATATACCTATTGGTTTTACAATGATGTGTCTTTTTTTATTTTATTTTTTTATTTATTATTTTTTTTAATTTGGTGTTTGTCGTCACGTTTTGATTTTCGAAGAAAAAATTGATTAAATTTTAAGAGTGATATCTAAAAAAAAATTAGAATAAGTTAATACTTATAGCAAATGCAAAATAAAAAAAACCCAGTACTTAAAAAAAAATTGAAAAAAACTTAAAACAATTACACTACAATAGTTTTTGACAAAATAAATTTCATTTTTTTGTTGTAATTCAAAAATAATTAACTGTAGAGATTTGAAATATATAAATCATCATTCATTTTAGATATGATGAAGTTTTCAAAATATTTTAGCATTTATTTTTGAACAATTTATAGATACTTAAACATTTTGCCTTTTTTTGAGTTTTAATGTTGAAATTAAATTTTATTGAATACAAGAAGCTTTCCAAATTAATACATGATTCTTCATAAGTCTTGTTCTTTTTGAAATTAAAAAAAATATGGAGTAACTCTAAAGTCACATTAATTTTTTATGAATGTTTGAAAATCAAATTAATGATTTAATTGGATATAGCCATATAGTATATATAAGTATGTATTTATAACAAGAAACACGTGGATGAATAACTAACCAAACTCTACTGTAAGATTTTGAATAGGTCACTATAATGGATACGGCGGTCATCAAAACCGCACACTTACCGTTCATAACCGCACATTTTACATCGTTCAATACCGCACACATCGATGTTAAATTATTAAATGTTAAATTACTATAAAATATGTACGTGAAGTCGAATAAAGATCACACTAAATGTTGTTAAAAACCATAATCGTATATTATTTTATTTCTTAAACGTGTAGATATAGCAATCCGCGTATAATCCCGAAAGTTTTATTTTTATTATTTTGTGATCTTGATGAAATATGATTAACTGGTGTGCGGTACTAAACGATAATTTTATTTTAGATAAATTTATACGTTATTGATATATATATATA
>JACXSJ010004950.1:0-10203 GCA_014851325.1 Pentalonia nigronervosa | reverse complement strand
ATGAATAAATGGAGTTAAAAATATAATTATAACATGTTTTAAGTATACAATTAACACATCAAATTTTACGTGCCAGAAATATCAGCAGTCTGTAAGATTCCAAGTCAAACATTCACTCCGATATTGCTGACCGTGATAGTAATAACTACTATTATTTACTATATAAATTATTTTTTAAACCATATTATGTTGTATTTTATAATTATAAGTCATTAAAAAGTATTTGAAATGTTTTAATTTAGTTTATTCCCGATAAATATTAAAATACATTTTTTTTTTATCAAAAATCTCGAAGATGCAATACAAATTTTTTAATTTAATGTTTAATACTATATACCTCCTCAATGCAATTATTTAGATATGTAAAGAAATTTTAAACATTTGTTGTTTATGAATTTATTTACACTACTAACTATGCGATACAACCAGTATTGAGATATACTATAAGTGAATAAGAATAATATACTAATTTATACTATACTCTTATGTAATAATTTTAATTAAAATTGTAGTTTATGACTTATGACGTGTATTTCTGTAATTTTACTAAAATGTATGTCTATTTCATCTACGTACCTATGTATTAATTATTATTATTTTACAACCGGGACGCCGCAAAACAACGACGACGTTTGGGATAGGTATTCGAGTTCGTGTATTTTAAACGTTGCGTGCTTGGAAATAAAATATACGTTCACGACACTTGGGTCTCATTAAATATGTGTTTTAAGTAAAAAGGTAAATTTAAGCCTTAAAATAATATAAAAAGAAACTTACTTAGACTTTGACATTTTTTGCAAATCCCCGTGCCATATATATATTGTATCAACGCTGCGCCGACGTGAAACGCGTTAACTCATCTGAACTGAAAATATTTTGATTTATGAAAAATTAATCCGTACTTAACTGAATTTGTTTTTTGTTCATGACCATTTATTATGCTTTGGATAATGAAATTTTATAATCGTTAATCGTCTTCGTCCTCTGCAACGATTTTGACAATTGCCATAGATAATAGATATTATACTATGGCAATATGAAAATTTTACACCTGATATATTATAATACGACTTTTAATATCAAAGAGGTTCGTTTTAACAATTTGTTCATTGAAAAGTAAAATCACAATAACTAAAATAGTTAATAATTTTAAATTTAATTTATAAAAATAATAAAAAATATTAGTTTTTGGTCATTGGTTTAGTTATTTTTATTTAGATATTAGATGCACAAGCGTAATTTTTTATGAATTGTGCATCTATTTTATGTTTGCAATCAGGTGGGGAACACTTTGAAAATCGTATCAATTAATCAAATAAAGTATAAACATAACATTTATTTCCTTGTTATTTAATTATTATTATTATTAAACTACTTTATTTTCATTTTATTAAAAAAAAACATTGACTTATTACATTATTTATATCACCTCTATTGAGTTTATGCCTAAGTTAGACTTGATGTTTAGTAAAATTATAAATTTCCAATAATTAAAATCACAAAAGACCTGTAATGTTTAGCTGCGTATAACTCTGCGATTATGAAAGATATGAAAACCAAACTTATAAGGTATTCTAGGTATTATTCTGTAGAATAATATACAACCAAAATAACCCATAGTAAATATTGAATTATTTTGAATAATACGAGATTTAATTTTAAAAATTCCAACTTTTGAAAAAAAAAATTTACTTTTTTCAATTTAATAATAATAATTTACATAAGTTTGGTTTAATTGCGTATGTTGGCTGAAAGGATAATTAAATAGCTTTAAAATAAAAAAAAAAAATTGTGTTAAAATGTTGAAAAGTTTCGGAGTAACATAAAAAAATCCGTGGCAGTTTTGGTTTGGTTTAAAAAAACTTAAATTGCCCATAACTCAAAAAAAAAAAAGAGTTACACCCCCACTTTAAAGGTTATTTCTTCGTCATTTTAGGTATACTTTCATATGACGGCGGCCGGTCACTTCGCCCCGGGACACATTGTATAAGTAGGTTCCCACAAAATCGTTGTAGGGGAAACCTGCAACTGTGTATGATGGGACACCTAATTTCGTATTTAACGGGTTATTTTTTTATTTCATTGATAAAACAAAAATCCTTTGTTTATGTAAAATTATATGTTGTTTATAGGTTTCCAATTAGTATTGTGTTGTATTATTATTTATTATACGTCATATATTATTACTAACCAGTAACCATAAAATTGATTTTTATTCCATATTGGGGAACACGTGGTTGATATAAGATAGGACGCGTAGGTCCTTATTCATAACAATTACAGTTAATTTAATGTTATATGTGTGATTACATGTTATTCTGCAAGCTGAAAAGCTTTGTTTTTTTATTGTAAAAATACATTTGTTTCATAAAATGCATGTAAATTATTATTTATCAGGAAAAGGAAAGAAGATATATAAGTACCTATCTATATAAGTTATAAGTTATATAGATATATAAGTTTCATATCTTATGTTCACATGGACTCACTAGAATTAAAATTCAGAAGTAGAAAAAAATAATTATCAATAAAACATTAGCATTGGGCTTATTTGCATCGCACGCTAATATTCGAAATTCTTTACTTATAACACTTAAATATTTGATACAGCTAATTCCTTACATCTATCATAAAAATATTGTCAATATTTACACATTAAACACATTTTTTTTATTTTAAAATTTAAATAAGAGCAAGTACTCGTTTCAACTATTCTATTATTGGTACTTATTGCGTTCTTTTTAATAATAATTTAAACAGTTACTATAATTATGTACCAAATATACCGACATTACGCTAATATGGCGGAAGAAGGGGGGCTTGAGGAGACTTAATCCTCTCAAATATTGGCCAAGTTTAATAGCTAGTAATTAGTAAAAATTGGTTTATTCTGTGGTACTAAGATTGTTATAGAGGAGGGTGGGGGCTTGAGTCCTTCTTAAAAAATTAAGGCTATTTGCGCCTATGTTTACTAATCTTATTACGTATTTGTAGTTTGGCCATACTTATTTCAATACCATTTAGTCAGGTATCTAATTTTTTCTAACATAGATAATGTTTTTCGAGGTTACGAAAGTACCCGTCGATACCCCTTATAGTTATATGTCGCCTATGTTAGTGTCTAAATTATAATATCTACCTAATGTTATATTTGTTTAAAAATTGTATGAAAAACATCTACTTTAATATACTAGGCAGAGGCAGACTAATTACAATGTAAAGTGTAGAGCAATTCCCGCCGAAACAGTGGAAATTTGGACTGCTCGAATAAATTTGGACCCATATTTTTTAATAATAATTGTGTTCTGCAAGTAAGTAATCAAAAGAAAAAGGAAAGAAATTCAAGAAATACACCAAAAAAACTATTTTTTGTATTTTATTATTAGCCTTACATTTAAACCGAATTTTTTATATTCCCGGGGCCGGTTTTTATTCCAGTCTGCTTCTGATACTAGGTATAATCATAAAACAGGATAAACAAAAATCTAAGTTTAAAACTTTATAAAATGGCATAATTGATGAGTAACGTAGTTTGAGTACCACTGGAAAACAATAAACAAATAATTTATTTAGGTCTAAAGTATGCTTTTAATTATTATTGTTCAGATCTTCTATTATGATGTTTCTGCAATTAAAACAAGATAAGTGAAAAAGGTGTGCACTTTATGCAGTGCTAAAAAGTGTAGTGATGAGATTTTTGTATTTTGCTGTGCTGCAGGCAAAGTGGTTTCACATCAATTTGAAAATCCATTCCAGATCTAACTAAAAGTTTGATTGTAAATATACATTTTGAATCCAAATTGCATTTTCTCGATGATTCCAGACCACGGTGCAATATTTTCTTTCAATAATAACATCTTTAGCTGCTAAGCAGATTCTGGAAGGAAATTGCATGCCCACGCGGCTACGTTTAAAATTCATTCCAAGTTATGCACGATTTTTTCTATATTTTTGTGCAATACAGCGCATGGGCAAAGCTGTGCGGGATGGTTAGTATAATATGTGGGTAGATAGACATACAATTAGGCAGTCATTTAATGTATGATATTAGACATAGCTAAGTATATTAAGCATGGCATCACTATTCAGTTAGTATAACTTTACTAGATTTTTTTAATTTGTTCAAAGTCAAAGTTAATTCGGCGTTATATTTTATATACTAATAATAATGATAATAATAATATATTTAACGCCCCGAAGAAAAATAATACAATAAATACAGAATATTAAAATAATAGAGACGATAATTTAAATTCAAATACAAAATACAGCATTAAAAACTATAAACTAAAAAAAAAACATGGACAAGTGGGTATCGCTCTGCTGTACAGTAAGTGGTCAATATAATGGACATGCTAAATTTGAATACAGTGATATAAAAATATCATTGTGTACGAAAAACGATTCTGAGCGAAGACGGTTTATCAGCCTATTATTACTAAGTATGCTTTATTATATTACTGATATCAAAGTAATTCATTTTATTATTAATAATACAATTGCTGTTAGATAATTTATACATATATTTTACTATTTGTAATATGCAGCGAGTTGAATTAATTGTTTCCGAAAACATTGCATTTGAATATGTTATTGTGTGTTTAATATATAACAATTTTCTTTAATATTTGCAATTACCCACAAATAATTTTTTTAAATTATAATGAAATAATATTTTATAATATTGTTTTTTTTCATTTAAATATCTAATTTCGTTTAAATTTGAATTTAAAATGTCTATAAAAAACAAGCATGTTAATAGATTTTCATCAAAACATAGCTTTAAATGCTTATAAAAAAAATTGTACCTACGTATTTTTAATATTTTTAAATTGTTATTATAAAAATTGTGAGAAACCTAATATTAAATATCACAATAATATTCATAATTTTTTATGATCAATTATAAATACTAATCTAATTTTTTATTTACATCTTGATTTTTAAAATTTTTCTACTTTTCAAAAAGATTCAGTCAAATTTGTAAATTATTTCGGTAAAAAATTTCATTAATCATAATGCATATTCCTATCTATATGTATGCATAAAAATGTAATACTGTTCGTTAGGAAGTGCATTTAACTTGAAAATAGACGGAATAATTGGGTTCATTTTTTTGTAAATATTTGTTAGTACAAATAAGATTTTTACAGAAAGAAAAATTGGAAAAGTTGCCCGGAAATTTGAAAAATTTTGGAAAAACTGAAAGTGCTTTTTTTGATGGGATTTATGTATAATCTCTGTTTATTTATAGAGTTGCCGTTGGTTACATATTCTATTGTTATTATAATTAATATTAATTATAAATAAATTTATAAAAAAATAAGCTATGAAATATTTATCTGGTGTTAGTACAACAGTTTCAAGTGAAAGCCTTTTTTCTTATGCTAGTAACATAATATCAAAACTAGAAATCGGTTATGTGGAAAATTAGTATCAAAATTGATTTTTTTAAATAACTTAGGTGATCAGTTTTGGCTTATTGAATAACAACATTGATTTAATTTAAAATATTATATAAAAAATGTTATAAATTATGATTTTATTGTGATTGTATTTGATTGTAAACTGTATTTATCCAATTTAAATTGAATTTTTTCACAATGTTTTTTTTTTTAATTTTTCCAATAAATAAGTAAATATATTGGTTGCATATGTGTATTTAAATTTTAAATTTATATAATTAATTTAGCTTGTAGGCTATGACCTATGATGGCAAAGAGTAATTTTTGTCCTATAAAATATATGTTGAGATATGATTATATAAAAACTGGTATTTCGGTATATAATGTTAATATACTGGAATGTAACGATATGCCGGTAGGTAGGTACTTTGACATTTACAATTTTTCCTGTGTAAACCTCATGGCTACGAGATTTGAAATGGTTTAGTAAATTGGTCGTGTTTACATTTTTGGCATCTCAAGTTTTTTCATATCGCAAACCTGTGTCAACTTTTTTTTGAAAATATAGCCAAACAATAAATCATTTTACTACAAAAAAAGACAAATGATTATTAAACGGTTATAATAATATTTATTATTATGTAAGATGTTTGAGACATACGAAGTATTACAAGACGATTTCACGGTCACGATTAACGCCGACTATAAAAATATTACTTTGTTATATTATTATGTCAGAAACAATGATATAATAATATTATACAGTTTAAACTTAACAATTATAACAGTTTTAAATTTCTTCATAAATAACTTATTTTTGTAACGATTTACATTTTAAAGAAACACAAAATTAAAAATTTCTCAGTGCTAAATACTATAATCTAAATTTAAATGTTGTTTTTTTTATTAATATTTCTGAATTTATTTTCGATCATTCAATTTATTCGGTTATTTGATATTTTCGATATACTGGTATATAATGTTACTATTTTTCGGTAAACCAAAAATACCGCTAGTTCTAATTCAAATTATGGAATAGGTAGCATACATGAAAAACTTAAATAATATTTAAGTGGCTAAAAATTTCGATGAGATATAGATATAGATAGTTATGAAGTACGTCGATATTATTCCGGAATTAAAACGCATTTAATGGTATGTATTTTTAACTTTTTATGTTTATGTATTTTAAAATTATCAACTAATATTATTTTATTGAGACTTGAATGATTGATGGTTCAGTAAACAAATTATAGATTTCCTACAAATGACGTACATAATCTGATACATGAATTATTTATATAAATGACATACCCAACTAGAGTATATCTGCACTAAGTATCAAGTAAAGTACCTATTTAAAATCTTGTAAAATAATGTTTAAATTGTTGGCTTCATTATTTATCGATCATTAAAATGTATTGGTGTAGTGCGGGGTTATGTGAAGTAAACATTTTAATTAAGTTGATTATATAATGTGTACAGAAAATATTAGAATACACTGTTAATTGTAGTATCCATATATTATAATATGTTAATACTTATAATTATAACTCAGCTATTGTAGCTGATTGAATTATATTAATGAAACTCTACAAAAGTAGGTACTAGGTACATAACTAGAAAATATTTCGTAAAATTTGAACGGTTGAATACTGACAACTAAAAATATAAAAAATTAAATTATAAGTTTAGTGGATAGATACTCGGATTTATACAATTATATAAGTACTTATCCATATCGTGTTCGTAATAAGAATCTTCTAGAATGCATTATTTTCCATTTTTCTCCTAACGGATAGCGAAGATTCATCATCAAAAGACACATAGAAGACACTTATATTATATATAATTGTAACTTACTCAATTGTATCAATGTAAAAATTCATGTACCTAGTATAATTTAATTCATTGTTAAAAATAATTACTTGTAATAATACCCTGTGTGCAGAAACATTTTATAATTAAATAAAAAAAAATCTATTTTGATTTTATTTTGTACGAATTTATCTAATAAATTTAAAAAATAGATATTTAATAATGTATTGTTATTTAATGATTTGAATAACAATTTTGCACGTTTAGATTCAATTTTTGTATTAATTTTTTTTAATTATTATTCATTTATAAATATATATATATATATATATACAAAATGTATTTCTAAAATTATTTTGAAAAATATGGAATTTCTCACATTACAGGTATTGTGGATGGTAGTACGGTAGTACGGTAACCCATAATATTGTTATATAGAATCCCCGAAAAGTCAAGGTTATTTTATTTCCGGAACTCAATTATGTCAATAGAAAAAAATTAATGATCTTTCGATAAACACACAGTTATTGGTATATTCTATATTATGTTATCATTATTTAAAAAAAATGTATTCTGTAAAATCATACAATTACTATTAGATATGCGATTCAGACACGGAGAAGATAATAAATGTTAACGCCAGATATTCAGGTATAGTACACATTATTCTTATAATTGGAATAGAAGTATTGAATAATATTTTCAATATACTTTGCAAAGACTTCATATAAACGGTTTTCGGTCCTATTGGATGTTTGGTAAACGGCCATATAATTCACGGTTCTATAGTAATATCTAATACATTTATATTGTAATTGTATTGGCAAGGGAGAATAATATTTTTAGTGTGAATTTCATTATAATATAGGCGTTTTTACTCTTCGCAATGTATTATAGAAGGAATTAATAATAAATACAATATAGCGTTTTTTTTTTTACTTTTAAATTTTTTAAGTCACTGTACATTATTTTTGACGAATAAATGGCGGACGAGGTTCATTCTAAAATAATATCCTTTACAAAACTTAAATAACATAAAAGGGAATTATCTGCTTTTCGTGAAAAATTATCGGTACCTATATAGCATGCTGTATTATTATAATTACAAAACATATTTATATAGTAATGAGTGTCTTATTAAAATACTAATCACCATAATATAAGTACCTATATCGTAACATTGTATATGACAACCTAATAATATTATATTATATTTAATCATGTATTATGGATTTTGAAGTGATAGTTATTTTTTCTGTGGGTCCTTTAACCGACTAAATTATTCAATTACCATATAGTTATTATACTTACCATCATGAGAATACTGTGCGTGTTTCTTGTAAATCGGCGCGGCCAATATCCCTGTATAAAGACTATGAAGTGCTGTAATTTCATTAAAACAAAATAAACGATAGGCGGGGCTGGGTGGAAGTAACGCGAAAGCAATTTTCTCCGGATCTCGCGGTTTCCGATGAAAAATAAATGGTAGGTTCTGCGTGTGTATATTGTAGATAATTTTTGAAAATATATAATAAGTGTACTCGCGTGTTTAGAGGCTTTTTATTTAGAGGCTGTTCAGTTTGAAATTTCGATTGTAAATCACAATTATTCCGAGGAACGAAAAATTGGACCTGCAGAATAACACACCTAATCGGAAATTCCAGTGAACTGGAATCATATTATTTTATACGTATTACAATGTTTGTCCTTGTAAAATGTACGCATATTATATACTCAGTCTGCGCGAAGAGGGCAGATGATTCATGATAAGAGCGAACTGTTGTTTTTGTGAAGACGAATGAGTTCGTTATATCTATAGACTATTATAGTATTTCATAAATAATATTTTAATAATAGGCGGTTATAATAGTATTATGATGATATTGATATTAATCGTGACAAGTCCATACCTAATCGTTAATATATGTCTACAAGCTATAGTTATCGCGCCCGGTGTGCACAGAGGTTTGAAACGTCAATTTATAACATAAACCCTCAATTTAAAATTTAAATTTTTACATGTTTTTTAATTATGGCGTTTAAATATACATCTTAAGGAACCTTAATATAATACACACAAATTAACGTGACATACAGCATTTTCTGTACGTTGATTTTATGGTAAAATCGTTTTTTTTTTAAATTTTATTACAATTAATTTGATGTTTAAGTACCTTAAAATAAATAACAAATATAGGTACAAATATATTTTCATTTTTTTTTACGGACATAAAGAAAATTTCCAATTTTGATTTATGTTTTTTAACTTTAACAGACTGTTTTTAAAAATTACTCAACTTGACTATAAAACTTGATCTCAAATTGAGGGTTTATGCCGCTTAAACTGACGTTTCAGATCACTGTGCGGTGTTGTCCCCAGTAGTTTTTGAGTCTATTAATTACAGACAGACAGACAAAGCGCTTAATAGGTGTATCTTGATTTTAGTGTATTTCGGCTCACGGTCAAATTGTCTGAATCACATATTAAGATACTATCACAGATAATAATTATTCTTTTTTATTCCCTATTGAAACATACAAATATAGCTAATTCCCATTTGCTTTTTGTTTTGTTTGAATGTATGAAATGTAATTGGAAAAACTGTCGAAAAATTGTGTGAATTTATAAATATGCAGTTGAAATGTAGTATTAAAAATTTAGGCAAGGCGGTGGCGTGGTGTGAGGGGCAACCTCTCTACGAGTCTGTGTTACATACTTTTGGACTCGGAAAGCAGTTTTTATATCGTTGGATTGAACTCCTCTACTTCATTTTTCCCAATTCGTGCACTGTATATAACCAATATAAGTAATTCGCATTACAAAAAACTAGTTACTACGTGATCGTACAACACAATAATGTTTAATGGGAATACCATAATATCACCATAATAGTTGTTAAGAGTTCCAGACTCATCTATACAGCTATACATATACACGAATTAATGGCATAACCATAAGTTGTTAACCTTGGTATACCGG
>JACXSJ010004949.1:0-10206 GCA_014851325.1 Pentalonia nigronervosa | reverse complement strand
CCGGTTGGACTATCAGCTGTCGGACGTATGAAAATAACAGAATCGGTTCAATTAAAATTTTGGATGTTATAATATTCAATTAACTTACAAGTATTTTTAGCGTAGGAACATTGGGAATATTGTTATTATTTGTAATTATATTTTTCGCGTAATGACAGCTTATATACGTTATTGATAGTTGTTATAATACTCGATAAAAATAATATTATTTTTCTTGTGGTGAAATGTAATATCTTAATGCGTTTTCATCAGTTTCTAGGTAATCTTTAATTATTCCCAATGGGTAATCGAATGATTTAATAGGTATTTTAAAATAATTGAAAAATTTGTCGCGGTTTCCAAGCTTTAGATATAACGTAACATAAAGATTAAAAGAAAACCTTGTTTTTAAAATTGGACGAACCTAATATTTCCTTTCCCTTTTTTGCCTTCGTCTTCTTATCCTTCGGCGATGACCCAAAAGCACACATCTACCACATCCATTCTCAACATACGTCTGAACTGTACTAAAACATTTTTTACTTTATATTGCTTTTATATTAGACGCGCGCAATTCAATTGATTTTTAAATGAATACGAAGGCAAAGGGTTATTATTATTTATATAAACCATAGTAATTTAAAAATCTAAATGATATTTCATTCGACTGTAAGTATGTACATTTCATGAATTATAAAAGAAAAGAAATCATTTTTCTAATTGCATTTCCGTCAGTCATGTGCTGTGCGCTCTATTTGTCGGCGCTGCCGCCCGAGATCGATGAATAAAATATTGTTGTTGCTATAGTACGTCACGGTCGTGCCGTACGAAAACATGATATTGGACGCGGTTGGCGGCAATTGATCAACACGTACCGCTCGACGGTGGCGGAACAAAAACGGGGTCCGATGGCCGGTACTGCGGCAGAACACGAACGGCTCGGTGGCGGCGGCATCGGAGCAGGAGAACGAGCAGCGCGCCGCGGCCGCGTCGGTACGGGACGTTGTTCGCAGACTCGACGCCCGATGTACGACGTTGGTACCTGGTGGGGTGGTGTGCTCAGGGCCTGCTGAGAACCAACGTTGTGGACGAGGGCCACCAACGACGTTTTTCATGTTTCAGTCCAGGACGTGGGCCACCGTGGCGCCTCGCCCTCTCGTCCTTGGTAGCGAGTAGACTGCTGTCGCGTTATGTGGCGGGCCAACGCGCGTCTACGCGAGTCTATAAATGCTCATAATATATTATTCTTGGTCTTTCCCGGTAGCCATTTAATATAAATTAATAATATATATATATATAAATAATATTGTACCTACCTATGCGCATTTAATATTATTAATTTTTATTCGGTATTGGTTATCCATTTGAATATATTGTCTTTATGCAATGTCTATTTTATTATAATTTATTCAAATAATATAAATCCAATCATGTAATTGTGCAAACGTTTGGTTGTACGTTTGTGTATATTTATTAAATGTAGATTATAGTATTTAGTGTAAAATTAAATCTAGAATTAAATCTATATTATTATAATACTCTTAATAAGCAATATTTAAAACTGGTTTTTGACAAAATCAATTTTGGTTTTTGGGCGTTAATAAAAAAAAAAATGACTGTAGATACATGCAATTTTCACCAAATGTTTATATAACCATTTACTATACACAACAAAATTGTTAGTAATATTTTTTTCCTTTACTGACATAAAAATCATAGTTGATTTCAATGCTTTTTAAGCTATTAGTATAATTGTCTTACGTTCTATAAATTAAGATATAATAAACTTACTTAAAAAGAAATATTGACAATCAATTATTTTAACAAAAAAATACCAATATTTTATCAATTATGTGTTGATTAATTTTCTGTATCAAATATTAATTTTATATGACAAGTTTCTAATATTACCATTTAATTACATCAATGTGAGCAATTTTATCACTTCATCGTCATAGAAAATTATTTTATACACCATTTATCCCGTTCCATCCGAAATGCTTAGACTAGATTTTAACATGTCGTAAAAAGCAAATTCCTGTGAGTACTAATTAGCTCACATTTTTTTCTATGAATGACAGTCTTGTTAAGAATACTTTGCAAGTACTTTTTTTGATATATTAAAAAATATATCACGAATGTATATTTATTATATTTAATAAAGATTTCAATGTAGTAATTAATAAATACATATTTAAATTGGTTCAAGAATTTCAGATGTCACATACCTACCTATTATATTTGATTCAAATCAAGACGTCAAATTAAACTTCAGATAGGTACCTAGATATAAATTTTAACTATTGTGTCATTTACGTATTTGATAAAATCTTAATAAAAATTAAATTTTGGACTACTAGTTTATGAGTTATAAGTATTTGAAGTTTAGATGAGCAGAGTAGTGGATTAACATGTTACGGGTACTCGCATACCACAACACACTGCTAATCAAAACTTCAAATATTTATTACTCATAAACTACTCGTCCAAAATTCGATTTTTATGTATCAAAATACAAAAAAACATTCTGCTTTGGATTATACAATTAAAACTGTATGTTGTAACAACTTTTACCATGTAACAAAAATATTTCCAAAAACGTGAATACTTTTTGAAATATTGAGTGTCTTACGTTAAATGGATGACTATGTATATGTATAGATAAGTTGTTATTTGAAACAGTTATTTAGTGTTAAAAAATAATTGCAAAATAACTACGCGAACACCGCGTATCAGTGAAAACAGTTCATAATTGAATAAGTTAAAGAGGTTTTTGAATATTATATTGTAAAATTACCAAGCTATAAATTAAATGTATTGAAATTACAAGTTTCTTCAATTTATGTATATATTGATATTTCCTGGTTGTTATTGTCACGCATCAATATAGTACCTAATATATATTATATAGAATATATACTATATAGATGCCAGATGGTAGGTTCTGGATCATTTGGCCATTCAGGATATATATTTAATACGGTTCGTTGTTTGCTTGTCGTTCTATTTATCGACTGCGACATCTCGACGCCGGAAAAAATGTGTATTATTATAAGACCATTATATATAATATAGGGATTAGGACCGGATAGACACGATGCCTATATATATTATTGGTGTGAATCATGGGTATGAAAGACGTACTACAAACTATTTTTTGTGTTTACAGGGATACGACATTATATACCAATCCTGCATTGTGAACAAAAATACAATAGTATACAACATGCATGCAGTTAGTGTGTGTGTGTGGTAATTTATTGTATTCCTTATGAAATACATTTCTCGGATTTTGTCACAGCAGGGACAAATATTTTCGAAAACGTTAAAATTCAATACCAACTAAATCAAATTAAGTTATTCACATGGTGCATCCATTCAAATCATTAATCTTTAAAAAGAAACCAGCAAGTCTCTCTGCTAGAATATGTAAGTCTCAAGTGTAAATATTAATCTATACAATTAATATAAAAAAAAACTCTATCCTGAATAAGAACGCACCGTTTTGGCATATCCGAATGAAACGCGGAACGATGTCCGGACCTCCCTAGTTAAGTATAATAACTTTGTGATTGGTTGCCATTCATCTGCTGTCGACGACTGCATGATCGTGTCACCGCCGCCGCCGCGCATACAGAGAATTAAATTTATAATTCGTTCTATTTTTTTTTTATAGAACGTGTTTTATATTGTAATATAATGTACAATAATTTAAACGCCTGTTGAACACGTACCAAAAATATGTGTTTACAAAACCGTTTCCACTCTATACATTCATTATTTTTCATATACCTACTGGTATTTATACCATACAATTTATAGGTTAGGGTAGATATATATACAAAGAACAACATTTGTTAAGTTGATGATTTTTTTTTGTATTCATGCACATTAACAAAATGTTAAAAACATAGAAAATTGAAAAAAACAAAAAATAAATTATTATTACTAATTTGATTCTTCAGAATCCGTAGACGTATTCCCCCCAATGGTCAGATAGTAACTCTGCGTTCAACATTTTATCAATCTCATAAAACTTGTTTTCTACAGATTTTGTGTGAGAAATTAAATTTTTCTACATGGTGTCGTCAACTCTTTCAATGCCTTCCATCAACAATGTTTTGATGTTGCTTAATTTGTAGGTGGTGTTGTTCATTTTATCGTGATTTTTCACTGACGACCACGTCAATTCAATGGGATTTAACTCGCAGTTATATGGCGAGAGTCTTAAAATAGTACGGTTGTGAGTTTTGACCAGCTCATTTATAGCATACTTGTCGTATTTGGGTTTAATTATGTTAACTATGTCTAATAATTCAGTGATCACCATAGACCTATCAATTAATTCGCCTTTATCCTCTAGCCATTTAATAATATTGGCTTTGATAGTTGATTTATACAGTAATTATCATAATCCGCTGAGTAGATGAAATAGGCTGGAATAAAATATGAAAAAACTATGTTACACAATGCATACAATTTATTTCATCTGTTAGGCATACTCAGGATTATGATGTTTAAAATATAAAAAAATCCATCTAAATATTTTTTTAGTAAATTTCATACCAAAGTCATTACTTATTTGACAATTATAATTTATAGGCCTTGACTAATACAATTTGTTTAAAAATACGTATTTTTGAAAACCGTTTTAAATATGTAATAAAACCGTGTTTTTTCAACACTGACATAATAATAATAATAACACATACGTATATAATTTCAAAAGGTTCAATGAATTGATTTTAGATACTAACCTTTCCTCTTGGATTTTTCCTTATTGGAGAAACGACTGCCGCCATTGTCTATGTCCATAATGATTAATGATAGTGATAAAAAAACACACAAATTGCAAATTAAATTAATAATAAGACTATATGTTAAAGCTGTGCAAAACAAATGTAGGTGCGCGAACAACAAAAATACGCATTAATGCATATTACATTTAAAATGTATTGACAATACAGTTCGTATTTGTAGGCATAGCATTCTATACTATGATTTTTAGGCCCAGGTACAAACCTATTTTGGAGGCCTTTATCGTTAGTGGTGTCCATAGGCGGAGCTAGAAGGGGGCTTGGGGGAGCTAAGCCCCCCCAAATATTTACCGTAGTTATGTACCTAATATTTTGTATTATGATTCACAAATATACTATTTAAAGGGTATATCAACGCTATTTTTTTTTACGTTTAATGTTTTGGTATTGTAACCAAAATAATGAAAAACGTTTATGTAAAAATCCGGAATTATAAAAAATAATTATTCAACTAGATAATGAGATATAATAGCGACGTAACGTCATAGATCTGACGAGTGAATAACCTGGTTAGTTGTGTGGAAAATTATCTTAATTTACACAATGATTTTAATAACATACAATAGTATTTAAATATATTACAGTATATATATGTGCTTAGTCTATGGTGTGATTTAAAATGTAATGTATCTTGTTATCTTGTTATTATGTTTATAATATTAATTAAAATTCATAAGATTATTGAGTTTGCGTCGTCTTACTCATCTTATCAGCATGGTGCTACTCACTCATACACTATACACATCACACACACACAGGGACGCAACGCAAGACTATTTATAGTTGATACGTACCCATTACCCATAAGCTATTATTATTATTATTATTATTATTATTAAACATTGCTATAAATATTGCAGATAATCAATTTATAATTGTTTACATAATATTATTATTTAGTTTTAACTTCAGTATTAGTGAATACGTGACTGCGTGAGTACGTTTGTATTGTTTGTAATTTCAGTATTTCACTAGTAATAACTTATAACATGAAACGTTTTGGCGATATTAGAACATTTTTCACCAATACTTCAAAAAGTATTTCAACAAATAATCAAAATGATTCAATAGAAAATCCAGAAAACAATCCCGGTAACAGTTCTTTATATTTAAATAATTCTGAAAATGAAAGTAATTGTATTGAATTTAATAAGCAAATAAGTAGTAATCCAGTAATAGATTTAGGAAGTTTAGAATCTGGCCCAAAACAGCCAATTTTATCTTATCCATGAAAAAAAATAGGCAAACAGAATCGTTCATTTTCTTGTAAATATTATGAAAAATATTTTTGGGTTGAATATAGTGTGCACCAAGACTCTATATATTGTTTTGTATGTAGACAGTTTGATAACTTAAATACATCAGGAGATATTTTTAAAAAAATTGGTTTTAATAATTGGAAAAAATTAAGTGAAAAATTAGAAAAACATTCTAACTGCAAAAGTCATTGTAGTAGCATAGAAAAATACAATCAAAAATCCATGGTAATGTTCATACTCAACTTTCAGATCAATTTAAAACAGACATTTTAAATAATCAGGTATATATACAAAATATTATTGACATTATTTTGTACTTAGCTAGAGAGGGGCTGGCCTTTAGAGGTCACAATGAAAAACAAGAAAGTTCTAACAAAGGAAATTTTTTAGAATTATGTGAACTATTTTGTAAGTTTGACAGTAATTTTAGAATAAAATATCATACATACTTATCATATACAAGCCATGATATCCAAAATGAAATTCTCTGTATTATATCCAATTCAACTATAAAAGTCATAACAAATGAAATTAGAACATGTGGAAAGTATTCGTTTATGTGTGATGAGGCACGTTCATTTAAAGAAAAACAATTGAGTTTGTGTGTGAGATATTGTAATGGATTTGAAGTATGTGAAAGTTTTATAAAATTTATTGATTGCTCTCAGTCAAGGGATGCAGAAAGTTTGAAAAATATTATTATAAATGAACTAAAACAATTAGAAATAGCTGACATACCCATTGTTGCACAAACATATGACGGTGCTTGTGTGATGTCAGGCGCTGTAGGAGGACTACAGGCTAAGATTCGAGAAAAATATCCAACTGCTGTATACTTTCATTGTGCAGCACATAAGCTAGCCTTGGTGGTTACTGACACTTGTAAACATATAAGAAGTTCAATAATTTTTTTTAATTTATTAGAAATGCTTTATATTCATTTTTCTCAACCATCCAGCCACAGTACATTTATTCAAATGCAAAACAAATTGGGGTTAAAACTACATGAACTTACACAGCTAAGTACTACTAGATGGGCATGTAGGTACAAAAATTGCCATAACGTTAAAATTAATTATCAATCAATAATAAATGCATTAGAAAAAGAAATAAATAATAATAATAATAAATATGCTGTTGAAGCTGTTGGTCTTTTAAAGGGAATAAAAAAAGCACAATTTATTTTTAATTTATTTGTATTTCATGACATTTTATTAACTATTGATCTATTAAGTCAAACATTACAAAAAAAATATATAACATTAGGCCAAGCAACTTCAGCAATTAATGGTGTAATACAAACTTTACAAGAAAAAAGCTCTAATAAGAATTTTAAACTGTTGTGGGATGATATCACTAACTTTTCAAGAAAGTTTGGTATTTGTTTGAACTATG
This sequence comes from Pentalonia nigronervosa, assembly GCA_014851325.1. Classification (NCBI taxonomy): domain Eukaryota; kingdom Metazoa; phylum Arthropoda; class Insecta; order Hemiptera; family Aphididae; genus Pentalonia; species Pentalonia nigronervosa. Next base: position 2,756 of record JACXSJ010004949.1, on the reverse strand, counting down.
AAGAATTTTCAAAAAAAAAGGAAACCTGTTGAGAATCAATATTTAAAAAGTTCTCTTGTAACTTCTACAATTGGAGTTCATGAAGAGAATTTAACAATTGAAAAATATTGGAAAATTGATGTTTATAATACAATTATTGATTATATCACTAATAGAATGAAAACTAGGTTTTCTGATAAAAGCTTAAAATTGGCAAAATCAATTGATAATTTTTTTATGCTTGATTTTGATGGTTCATTAGAATTCATTGAATATTATAGTGATAACTTAAAGATAAAAAAAGATATATAAAAAGCTGAAATAATGATTGTAAATAATTAATTAAATTCCAAAATCAAAAATTGGACTATTCAAGATTTGTTCTCAACAGTTACATTAGAACTGTATCCTAATTTACATAATTTGTTACAAGTGGCACTAAGTATACCAGTAAGCTCAGCTTCATGTGAGCGATCCTTCTCAGCTATGAGAAGGATTAAAAATTGGTTAAGGACTACTATGATTCAAAATCGATTTAGCAATTTGGCAATAATACACATAGAAAATGAATTAGTAAAGACATCAATTGAATCAAAACAGATTCTTGAAGATTTTGTCAAATGTGGTTCAAGAAGAATTCAATTAACAATTTAACATTTTAAAGTAATTTATGGTCCATTACTCATTTATATTTATTTTTTAAATTCTTATTTTATTATGATCAAAATTGGAATCTTTTTTTTTTTTTAAATCTAAAATGTATAATATTATTTAATAAAACAGTTAGTTATTTCTTTTACATAAGTTATTTTTTTTTATTTTACTGTTTATTTTTGTATATGTAGTAATGTTGAAATACTCTGCAATACATCAATAAATTGTAGTTTATTTGTTCATATTTATATTGATATATAATTAGCTGCAACACACTGAACATTGAATGGTTTTTATTTTTAAAATTTATTTTTTTTTTGTTTTTACAAATAAATATAAGGTTATATTTAAGCAAATAGAAAGTTATTAATAATTATTTTCTTTAAATAATCTAGGGCTTGAGCCCCCTCAACTAAATTTATCAAGCCCACCTATGGTGGTGTCTAAATATTGAGTCACTAATTAACTCATTGGTTTAAATAAGAATGTATAATTTTAGATTGTTTTCAATATTAAATATTTTATTTATATTTTATTAAATAATTTTTTCTTATAAAATATTAACTATACCCTTCTACTTTTTGTATAGAAGCAGAATATCATTGATTACATTATTAATAATCAATGGTATTATAGACTCTGAGTAGAACGATAAATTCTGTTGATTTTACAATTATGTGTTTTTGAATTATTTATAAAATGCATGACATTTTTAGTTTTTTCAATTATTGACGATAAATAATTTTTTACCTGACATGTTAGTATTATGAATGTGGCTTGCTTAAGTATGTAAATGTGGATAAATTGCAGGTGTGTGGTGAATAAAATAGGTCATAGGATCGTTCAAATGTGTAACAATTATTTGTAGTTAATTAAAAAGTTGTAAAAACGAAAGTTTAAATTTTCATTTATGGTTGAATATCAATATTTTTTCATGTATATCTATAGTGGGAGGATAGGATAAACATAGATTTTGCTAAATAGTGTAGATATTTGGGTTTTTGAAATATTTAGGCCCGAATAAATTTTTAGGACTTATGTGGTATTGCACACACGCGTACGTAGTGTGTAGGTAAATGTACCATAATTGTAACATTAAGTGGACCGTACATATTTGCTGTAGTATAATCACCATCATGTTTTTCGTCGTATATAATATGAGTATATATTTTATGGCGATTTTCGATTGGACTTTTTTTGTTAATTTTTCTTCTCTGTGTTTTTTTTTTTTTATGATTATTATTTATTATACTTTATACTCATTTTCATACACACAATAATTGTATAATATAATACATTTTGAAACGTCCTTTTAATCTTAATGTATGTTTGTGTCGCAGCGGGTATGCTACAAGAAATCGGTCGAAAGATGTAAGTACCTGCGACAAAATTTGGAAATGGCCCGTCTGTCGGGTGCCGACTATACATTGTGTGCGTGTATAGAATGGGCTACGGCTACAACAATATAAACTGGCTACATTTTATTTTATACCTTTTAAAAACGAAACGATTGCCATGGAATAATTCTTTTATACTCGGATGGCGTCAAGAAGACGCCTCACACATCTATACGTTCACAGGTAAGTGGGCACAAATGTAACATAATATACTATATATAGGTACAGTTGGGTTGGAATGTAGTTAGAAAAATATTATTACTTCTAAACATAATTTTGTGATATAAAAATAAATACGAAAACCACAACATAGTCGAATGTTGAAAAAATTGCCAAAGTATTGCAGCAAATCACTGACAGCGATATTAGTTATAAATTAAATGTATTGAAATCACATTTTTTTTAAATTAATGTATATATTGATATTTCTTGGTTGTTATTGCCACGCATCAATATAGTACCTAATATATATTATATAGAATATATACTATGTAGATGGCAGATGGTAGGTTCTGAATCAATTGGCCACTCAGGACATATATTTAATACGACTTGTTGTATGCTCGTCGTTCTATTTATCGTCTTATTGACAGCGATTTCTCGACGCCAGAAAACGTGTATTATTAAGACCATCATATACAGAATAGGGATTAGGAATGTACGATGCCTATATATATTATCGGTGTGAATCGTGAAAATGAAAGACGTACTACAAGCTATTTTTTG